>PVKN010010034.1:0-23061 GCA_004027915.1 Capromys pilorides
TTATCTACAGTCTTTGTATTTATTTTAATGAATGCACATTACATGTAGGCGATAGATTACCGTTTTTTTAATCATATCCCTAATACTGATCATCCTGGTCATCAGGTAGTTTCTGATTTTGTGCTAAGCTTCCACTTCATTCTGATCGAAAGGAAGGAAGCCTTTTTGATGAGTATGGTGAAGCTGATTAAGGTAAAAGCCTTCCGAAACAGAAGGATTGGTGTGACCCCTGGGGTGCCATCTGTGAGGGGCTGGTGTACTCCTGTGCTCTCTGTACAAATAAACCGGAGACAGGATAAAAAAGAAGCCTTCTACCCTTTTTTTTCCCCTGACATTTTTTTTTGTGTGTGTGGGACCGGGGTTTGAACTCATGACCTCGCACTTGCCAGGTAGGCACTTGTGCCACAGAGCTATCTCCCTGGCCCCCCAATGTTTTTTTTGAAACCTTGTATTTATTTGTCTTCCCACTATCACAGATAAGAGGCTGTCTATTAAGTTGATTCAGGGGCTGGGGAAATAGCTCAGGGGCACAAGTGTCTGCCTGGCAAGTGCAAGGTCCTGAGTTCGATCCCCGGTTCTGCAAAAAAAAATAAATAAGTTGAGAGAGAGAGGCCAAGGCCAATATGGAGGTTTTGGAGAGTGCTGACTCTTCCAATAAGTACATAGTTGGGTTTTGGCCTGCTGTGTCTTGGCTACACAAGAGAAAGTCCCACCTACTGGCTAGATCAGAAAGGAAACATGACACTTGCTTTCTTTTTAAAATTTATTTATTTATTTATTTATTTATTTATTTATTTTTCAGTATTGGGGATTGAACTCAGAATCTTGTGCTTGCCAGGCAGGCACTTATGCCACTGAGTCGTCTCCTTTGTCCCACACTTGCTTCCTTGAGCTGAACAGAGGTGTTTTTTTTCTTTTTGTATTTTAGGCAAGGGTCTACAGGGTGTTTAGTCTCACTACTAGATCGGACTCATAGTGATCCGCCTGTTTACAATCTCCCAAGAACTGGGATAACAAGTCGGGCGTGGTGGCACATGCTTGTAATCCCAGTACTTGGGAGGCTGAGGTAGGAGGATCAGTGGAAGTTTGAGACCCGCCTGGGCCACAAAAGTGAGCTCAAAGCCAGCCTGAACTGCGTAGCGAGACCCTGTCTCAAAAAAAAAAAAAAAAAAAGAAAAGAAAACAAAAGAAAGAACTGGTATAACAGGTGCGTGTCACCACGCCCAATCTCAATTGCTGTCTCAACATGACCCCAGGGGGCGGGCATGGCAGACCCGAGGATCAAACCCCTGACCCCTGTGACTGCTTGCAGGTGCTTTAGTCTGCTGATCTATTTGGTTTGCCCTCTGAACAGAGGTTTTGAAAGATCTAGATCTAGTTCTTACTAGCTGGACTGTCTGTGCACCCTTCTTATTCTCAAACTCATCTGTAATGAGGAACTGAGCTAGGTGCAGCATGTGTTACCAGGGATCAAACCAGGTCCCTGTGGTTGCCTAGGCTTGACTACCACGTGCTTTAGACCGCTGGGCCGTCTCACTGCCCCTGGGTTCTTCTGATTTTAATTCAATGTCTATTTATCCACTAGTGTGCTCTGCAATCCTGCTGACTTTCAATCTCAACCAATCTAAACATTATTCACTTGTCAAAGTCCTAACCTATTTTTCTTTCCCTCTTTCAATAAATTGATATAAGAGAAATATAACTCCCAAACTGCTAGGTGTCAGATGTCTTAAGTTTGTGTCGCTTGAAATCTAAGAATGTATTAGGGAAGAACGGAGCTTAAGAGTAGGAGAGGTTTTTGAGAGACAGGAGGGATCATGAATAGGTTGTCGATGAATGGGTTGTCATGTATTATTAGTACATCAAAATCACAATGTGAGTACAATGTGGGTCAAATTACAATCAACTTGTGGGATTACAAATATAGCTGTTTAGCAAATTGATTCAACAGGGAAATGTGTCGCAATAGTAAGAATGTATGAAAAGAACAAAGACATTTGCAGAAGGGATGGGTCCAGATGCTCTGGTCAATTACCTGGGTAGCTAATGCCTATCTGACTTACTGGACCAGGTGGCATTAATTGCAGAATAATTTCCAACTATTGTTTATGCCTTTATTTTAATTTAATTTTATTTTATTTTATTTTTATTTTTTTGGTGGGACCTTGCACTCGCCAGGCAGGCACTTGTGCCACAGAGCTATCTCCCCAGGCCCTGTTTATGTCTTCAGAGAGGCATGTAGGCCTGGCTTTTGCATCCCTGTCTTGAGGCCTGGCCTTGTTCTAGCGTACCTCCAGCCACAGTTGTGGTGTCTTTATTTTTCACTGACTTCCTTGAGAATCCATTCCCTCTCTGACTGTTCTTGAATTTTTATCTCATTTAGCTGCCTATACTAAAATGCTCGGGACCAGCAAGATAGCTGAGAGGGCTAAAGGGCCTGCTTAGGCAAGCTTAGGCAAGTGCAGGGACCAAGGTTTGATCTCGGCACCACATGTGGTGCATGCCCCCACCACCGCCAGGGCCAGCCTCTGGGTGTGGTGGTGCACACCTATAATCCCAGCACTGGAAAGGCTGAAAGTAGGAGGATCACTGAGTCTGAGCTGCACAGTAAGACCCTGCAGCAACCAAATACATTAAAAAATAAATAAAATAAAATGCTCATGACAACATCTGCTTGACTGAGCCCCTCACATCATCTTAACATAGAATGAGCTACCTCAGCCACTTTCTATGCCAAGTCACTTTTCCTCTTCCTGTGTGAGAAAAATATTGATCTCACTCCCAGCTTTTGTTCCTCATCTCTCTTCCTTCTGTAAAAACTGTGCTACATTAATTATACTGTCAATATTTTCAATTTCTCCCTTCCCCGTTTCCTTCTGTCTACAAGTAACACACTCATACAGCTCATGAGAAAAACTTTCCCTAGATGCAATCACCATTTCAGGATTTCATACTTCCTCTTATCACCAAATGAAAAACTAGTCATGTATACTCAGGTCCCTATTTTTTCTCAAAGGTCACCATGAGTGGCCACTTATTCCCTTATATTAGTCTTTACTAATTACTTCTTTTGGTTTTGCTGGGGCCTCTTTCCACTTCCAAAGTATAGGCTATTCTGAAACATTGAAGAGTATGTAAGGGTAATATGCATATTAGTAAAAACATATATGAAAATCCTAGGATGAAGAAATTCTTCAAAATGATAAAATGGTTGACTGAGGCAATTAGAGTTTTATAACCTTTTTTCTTTTATCCACTTGCTAAATCTCCTCTAATAAGGTATATATTCCTTGCATAATTTTTCACTTGCATAATTAAAACTAGGGTGTCTTAGAAGAAATAAAATATATATGGATTCCATTCTAAATTCTACATTTCGTCCCCTGTTCTCTCTTGCTCCCTTGGTGCTCTTACCTGTTGCTGTACATGCAAGAATGCTTTCCATGCCAACGACTCCCATATTTATCTGTTTTACTCCCTGTTGCTCTCCTGAATTTCCAGCTACTTGTTGAGAAGTACAGTGCAGCAGCACTTGCTGATACCTCTCACATTCAACAGCTTCTCTTCTATCTGAGACATTTGCATCAAATTTTAACATATCTATAACATTTGCCATTTCCTCACTCACCAGAACTAATAGGTAGGCCCCTTTTATTGTAGGCCAAACTGTTGTCCCTTAAGTGGATAACTGCATGAACTTCCTAATTGCCTTCTACTTTCTTTTATGTGGCCATATACCAGTGTATGCAGTCTGCTTGAAATACAAAGCAGATAGCTATACTCCCTTGCTCAAAACTCAGGGCATCACATAATCTTCACTTGACACATGTCTGAGCTCATCTCCTCTACCTGGTAGTATCCTCTGCTTTGACTCTTTTCATCCCAGTCCCTCAGTCCCTCCAGATTTCTCTTTTGTGTCAGGGATGTTTCACCTGTGGTTCCCACACGCATGGATAACCCCTCAGTCTCCCTATTCCTCCACCTTCTCTATTGAAGAGAGTGGTCTATTATAGGCTATTCAGACAGTTATAACAAAATACCTTGAACAACAAAATTTCTGCAGGCTGATGAGTCCAACATCAAAATGCCTGTAGAGGGCCGGCGAGATGGTTCAGTGGTCTAAAGCGCCTGCTTAGGAAAGCTCAGGCAACTGCAGGGACTGTGGTTCGATCCCCGGCACCACATGCTGCGCCAGCCCCACCACCAGGGCAGGATAAGCCAGCCATAAAATAAATAAACAAATAAATAAAACAGAAGAATGTACTTTAAAAAAAATGCCTGTAGATTTGGTGTCTGCTAAAAGCCTTGGTGGTGGTGGCTTCTGATGTACCCAAAGGCAAGTGGAAAGAGAAAGGGCAAGGCAGATCTCCAGGTCCTCTTTTATAAGGACACTGATGTCATTCACAAGGGTTCCACTGTCGTAACGTAGTCACTGCCCAAAGACTATTTCTTTTTTTTTTTTTTTTTTTTAAATTTTATTTATTTATTTATTTGTTTGCTTGTTGTGTTTGTTTGTTTCTTTATTTATTCATTTTGTGGCTGGCTCAGCCTGCCCTGGTGGTGGCGCTGGCGCAGCATGTGGTGCCGGGGATCGAACTGCAGTCCCCGCAGTTGCCTGAGTCCTCCTAAGCAGGCGCTTAAGACCACTGAACCATCTCGCCGGCCCCAAAAGACTATTTCTTTTCTTTTCTTTTTTTTTTTTTTTCAGGACCAGGGGTTCAAACTCACGACCTTGCACTTGCCAAGCGGGCACTTGTGCCATGGAGCTATCTCCCCAGCCCCTCCCAAACACTATACCTTAATGCCATTACATTGTGGTTTACGTTTCAACCTATGGATGTGGTGTGGCACAAACCTCAATACAGAATACTGGGCTAGGGAGATAGCTCAGTAGAATAAGTACCTGCCTGGTGAGTACAAGGTCTTAAATTCAATCCCTGATACTGCAAGAACAAACAAACAAACAAACAAACAGAATATGCCTTCTCCTTTTGCATCTTTCTACTCTCAGATTCAACATCACCTCCTTAGAGAGGCTTCTCTGGATCACACTATGAAGAAAAACTTGTCTGGGTGGACCAAATACCTCAGCAGATTAAATCGCTTGCAAGCAGGCACAAGGGCCTGGAATTTGATCCCTGAGCCTGCCATGCCGGCCTCGCCCCCGGGGCGCACTAACGCAGCAACTGAGACTGGGCGTGGTAGTGTGCACCGGGTTTAGTCCCAGCTCTTGGGAAGCTGTGAACAGGTGGATCAGTACAAGTCCTATTTAGTAGTGAAACCCTGAACACCCTGTAGACCCTTCCCTAAAATACAAAAAATAAAAAATTAAAAAGAAGCTCATCCATCTTGTTTCCTATTATAGTACCCTATTTCTTCATCAGAGAGCTTATTAAGATATATGATTTTTGTGTTGTTTTGCTTTATTTTGTGGTACTAGGGATTGAACTCAGAATCTTGCGCTTGTTAAACAATCACTTATTCCACTAAGCTATCTCCTCAGCCCGAAAACTTTATTTATTATTTATTTATTTACTTATTTATTTATCTTTTTACATTATGGATGGCTTAGCCTGCTCTGGGGGTGGGGCTGGCGCAGTATGTGGTGCCAGGGATTGAACCGCGGTCCCTGTGGTTGCCTAAGCTTTCCTAAGTAGGTGCTTTAGACCACTGAGCTATCTCACCAGCTAAAATGTATGATTTTAATTGTTTGTTTGTTTTGGCTCATTGTCATTCTCTTTCATTAAACTGTAAGTTCTGTGAGGGCAGAGACCATCTGTATGTTTTCCGATATCACATAGCGCTTCCAACAGTGTTTGATATGCAATAGGTTCTCAAAAAATGTTGTGAAATGATCATCCAGGCAAGGTGGTGCATACCTTTAATTCCAGGATTTTAGTAGGCTGAGACAGGAGAATAAGAAGTTCAAACCCAGCCTGAGGAACTTAAGGACTGAGAGAGGCCCTATCAAAAGAAAGAAAGGAAGAAAAGAAAGAAAGAAAGAAAGAAAGAAAGACAGACAGACAGACAGACAGACAGACTGGAAATGTTCAGTGTGAAGGCCTTGAGCTATTCACCCACCACCAAAGTAACAATAACTCTCAAATGGTTTTCTTTCTTTTTCTTTTTTTTTTTTTTTTTTTTTGCGGGACCAGGGTTCAAACTCACAATCCTGCACTTGCCAGCCAGGCACTTGTGCCATGGAGCCATCTCCCTGGTCCCTCAAATGGTTTTCTCCCTCAATTTTACTAAGTGCATAAAATGTCTCAGAAATATTTATGCATGTATGTATTTATTTATTTATTTTCAGTGTTGGAGATGAAACCCAGGGCTCTGTACATGCTGGGCAAGTGGTCTACCATTGAGCTACATCCCCACTATCTCTTATTGGATCTCTCTGGAAATGACTGACAAAAATAATTGATAAGGAACTAAAAAAATAATAAAAAAAAATCGATAAGGAACTGAGTCATCTCAGTGATATCTAATGTACATGACTGGCCCATAATTCACTCTGTGATAATCACATGCATGACATGTAGTCTGTATATGAAATGTTAGTGAATTTTTTTGTTTTCCGTGGTACCAGGACTCAAATTCAGGACCAGGCAAGCACTTACTCCACTGAGCCATCTCTCTGGCCCAAAATGTTAATGAATTTTGAATGGGGAAAAGGTTACTGTAGCTTAGCCTACCACATCTAATGTGTAAACGCTGTGCTCTGCAACTTTAGAAATTTCCTGCTACTTTGTTATTTTTATTTCTGCTTCTCTTAAGACAATGAAGGGAGAATTTACCCAGGGTTGTTGCCCAAGTCCAGGTGAACAGGAGAGGAATGGTCCTGTAGCCTCAGCTGTGCTATCTCATTTCAGTATGCATGTGTATGTATGCATTTCTTTTTGTTCTCCTCAGTTTTCCCATCTCTGGGACATGATAAATACAATTTAGAGGAGAAGTTTAATTTATCTCAGTTTCAGGGGGCTCAGTCCATGGCCATCTTGCACCAAAGCAGAAACATCATGTTGGAGTACATAGCAGAGCCAAGATGCATAGCTCAAAATTGCTAGCAGGTAGAGTAGAGGACCAGTTCCAGAGAGGTGCGTCAGGAGACCGTATGTTACACCTGAAGTTAGGCCTCCATGTCCCACCCAGATACACCCAAATGTGCTTCGCCAAGCCATCAGGAAGACCTCAATTGACTGCACAACTTCATCACCACAAGAATCACTTGTGTTGCCTCTTTAAAAGTACATCCAGGGTCGGCAAGATAGCTCCCTGGTCTAAAGCGCCTGCTTAGGCAAGCAGGCAAAGTGCAGGAACCGCAGCTTGATCCTGGCGCCACATTCCATGCCAGCCCCACCTCCAGTGTGTGTGAACTGGCCACACACACACACACACACACACACACACACACACACACACACCCTACATCCAGCATCTTCCCACACACCTCCTCCAGCATTCCTTCTTTAACACTGGCAACATCAATAAATTTTCCATTTTTATGGTCTTGTTATTTTCAGAAGATTATATAAATGGAGAGATAGCAGGTAATTTTCTGGGGTTAGCTTTCCACTCAGTATAGTTTCCTGGAGATTAATCTCAGTTGTGTGCATTAGTAGGTAGGAGTGTGTGTATGTGTGAGTGTGTGTCTGCAGTACTGAGAAACTCAAGAGTGTTCTGTCACCTTTTAATTTTTAAATTTTTTTTTTAGTAGCAGAATATATCTACTGGGGAAAGAAAGCTTCTGAGAGAAAGAGACAGAAAGACAGAGGCAGAGGCAGAGAGAGGCTTGCTGAGGACCCCACCTTTCAAGGGATTTTATAGAGCAAAACCATGAGGTGAGGTGGGTTCAAGGGGGGGGTGAGAAATCACAAGGTGGCCATGAGGTGGGACAAAATGATGCTCAACCAACAAGATTATGAGCATAGTTGCTTAAGTAATACTGACTGAATGGGAGCAAGTGGGAAGGCAAATCATAGATAGGGCTTTCAACACAACAGAGGCTTTTCTGGGAGGAGGTGGGTCAGTGACTCTTCCAGGTTTTTTCAGAGCGATCAATATCTATTTAGAATATCAGTCACTGTTGTTTAGCCTTGGGACAAGTATGTGGGTGCATTCCTTTCATCTTTTGTCTTGAGGTCTGGCTCTCGGCTAAGTGTCTGTGTCTCCTACACAGTTGCAAAGTATCCCGTCTTCTGAACTGGCTCCTTCCAGAGCCCCGCCTTGTCTGACTGCCTTCAGGATTTTACCTAATTTAGCTGTCTGTGACATTCCTGGCATCCTCATCTTGAGTAGGTGTGTAGCTTTAAACTTCTGTCTCATTTTCTCAGTGGAAGACCACCAAATGATACAGGGGAAAAAAGCTTTCGACTTCCCGTTTGGTACCAGTTTATGTTCTCTAAAATTTAAGAATGAAGTCTAAGAACAATGGAGGTCAGTAGCCATACATATTTATCGGGGAAAGAAAGTTTCTGTCTGAGGGAGGGACAGAAAGGGGCCTGGGTGGGTTGCGAAGGAACCTGCCTTTTCTAGGGATTTTTACAGAGCGGAAGTGCGAGGTGAGGCAGGTCTACAGTGGGAAGCATGGGAAGTCGCTAAGTGGGCATGAGGTGGGATGAAACTATGATCAATAAGGTTACAAGCATAAATGCTCAGGGAAAAATAGACTCAATGAGGATGAAACGAGGAGGTGAGTCACCTAGCAGCCAGCAGGGGGTTGGATCAGTGACTGTTCTGGCTTTTTCTAGGTGAAGGATACCTACTAGAATATCAGCCCCTGCTATCAGTCCATGGGGAGGTCTGTGGCTGCATTTGTTTACTCTTTGTCTTGAGATCTGGCCCACAGCAGGAGTGTGGGCCTGTCTCTCCCACTGTTGCTGACTATCTTGCCTTCTTTGCTGGTTCCTGGGAATGATCTATTTTGAGTAACTCTGGTATAAGTTCTGCAGCTTAGATAGAAGCTCACTTTCCCACCTAGGGATTCAATTGCTCCAGTTCTGTCGATTGAAAAACATCTACATTTCTTCAGTTGTATTGGCTCTGTACTTTCCATCATAAAACAGTTGAACATATTTGTGTGGGTCTATTTCTTGTTTCTCAATTCTTTTTTTTTTAAATTCTTTTTATTTATTTATTTTTGAAAAGCAGCCTTTCTTTTATTTATTTGTTTGTTCCTTTCTTTATTTATTTTATGGCTGGCTCAGCCTGCCCTGGTGGTGGGGCTGGCGCAGCATGTGGTGCTGGGGATCGAACCGCAGTCCCTGCAGTTGCCTGAGCTTTCCTAAGCAGGCGCTTTAGACCACTGAACCATCTCGCTGGCCCTATTTATTTATTTAGTATTATGGCTGGCATAGCCTGCCCTGGGGCTGGGGCTGGCACAGTATGTGGTGCCGGGGATTGAACTGCAGTCCTTCCAGTTCCTAAGTTTTCCTAAGCAGGTGCTTTAGACTGCTGAACCATCTTGCCGACCCCTCTAGTTTCTCAATTCTGGCTATCTCAGTGTCAATCCCTTTTTCAACAACACTATTTTCATTGCAGTGGGCACATTGTAACCACATATAATATATACATATATAATATAATCAATATACATATTGCTATATTGGATAGACCAATTCCTAATAATTTATTCCTCCTTTAAGAACACAAATAGGGCCGGCGAGATGGTTCAGTGGTCTAAAGCGCCTGCTTAGGAGGGCTCAGGCAACTGCAGGGACTGCGGTTCAATCCCCAGCACCACATGCTGCGCCAGCGCCACCACCAGGGCAGGCTGAGCCACCCACAAAATAAATAAAATAAAGAAACAAACACAACAAGCAAACAAATAAATAAATAAAATTCTTTTTTAAAAAAAAAGAACACAAATAATCGAGTAGATTTTCACTTTATTCTTTTATAAATGTATTTAGTACAGGGTCTGCAGGGTCTCACTACACAGATTGGACTCCTAGTGATCCTGTTTTCAACCTTACCACGGTGCAGTCTCAGCTTGTGTGGGGGGGGCAGCACTACATGGCAATGGGGTTAAAACCCTGGTTCCTGCCTCTGCCTAAACAGGCGCTTTAATCCTTAATCCCTGGGGTTACGTGGCCAACCCTTTTACTTTATTCTTTATTTTGGTGAAGTCCATCTCTCTCACTTATTTTTCTTATTTTTTTATTTTTTTAATTTTTTAAATTTTATTTATTTATTTATTTGTTTGCTTGTTGTGTTTGTTTGTTTCTTTATTTATTCATTTTGTGGCTGGCTCAGCATGCCCTGGTGGTGGCGCTGGCGCAGCATGTGGTGCCGGGGATCGAACTGCAGTCCCCGCAGTTGCCTGAGCCCTCCTAAGCAGGCGCTTTAGACCACTGAACCATCTCGCCGGCCCCTATTTTTCTTTTTCAATATTGCTTTAACTTTTGTAGGTCTTTCGCTTTTTGGGGGATGGGGGAGGTGCTACTGGAGATTGACATCCCGCACCTACCTTTGTCACTCTTTTGCTCTTTTTAAAATTTTGACATAGGCTCTCACTAAGTTGCTAAATTGCTTAACCTGGGTTTGAACTTGCTCTTGACTCAGTCTCCCAGAGTTTTGGGATTACAGGTGTGCTGGAGTCATTGAATTTATTTGTTAAGATACATGTATAGGGGCTGGCGAGATGGTTCAGTGGTCTAAAGCGCCTGCTTAGGAAAGCTCAGGCAACTGCAGGGACTGCAGTTCTATCCCCGGCACCACATGCTGCGCCAGCCCCACCACCAGGGCAGGCTGAGCCAGCCACAAAATAAGTAAATAAAGAAACAAACAAACACAACAAGCAAACAAATAAATAAATAAAATAAAAATAAAATTAAAAAAAAAAAAAAGATACAATGTATAGGATCCAGGGAGATAGCTCAGGGGCACAAATGCCTGCCTGGCAAGAGCAAGGTCCTAAGTTTGATTCCTGGTTTGGAAAAAAAAAAGATACAATTTATATATAATCACATTGCATATTTAAACTAAGTGTTTTCTCTTTCTCTCTGTCTCTCTCTGTCTCTTATATTTTAGGAAAGCGTCTACAGGGTGTTTAGGATCTTACTACTAGATCTGACTCATAGTGATCTGCCTGTTTACAGCCTCCCAAGAACTGGGATTACAGGTGCGCACCACCACGTCCAGTCTCTATTTAAGTGTTTAAACTATACTTAAATCCCAGTTTCTTTATTGTATCTTTTGGGAACAGGGTTTTAAATTTTGATGAAATCTAAATTAGCAAACATTTTGTGGGAATATACTTCTGCTATCTAAGAAAATTTTGTTGAACTGAAGTTCACAAAGGATTACTTACGGTTTTATTTGTCAGGCGGACTTCGTATGTAGTTTAGGCCGTTTTTTTTTTTTTTTTCTTTTTTTCTGGTACTGGGGATTGAACTCAGGATATTGTGCTTGCCGGGCAGGCACTTACACTGCTGAGCTATATCCCCAGCCCTTTAGGCAAGTCTTGAACTCACTATGTAACCTACACTGGCCTTGAATTTGTGCTTCAGCCTCATAAGTGCTGGGATTACAGGCATGTGACACTACAGCAGGGCACAAAGGATTTTTAAAAGTGTATTGTTTGGGGGGCTGGGAAGATAGCTCTGTGGCACAAGTACTTGCCTGGCGAGTGCAAGGTCGTGAGTTTGAACCCCGGTCCTGCAAAAAAAAAAGTGTATTGTTTTAAAAGTTTTATATTCTGGTCTATACTGTCCTATCCAGAAGGATTACTTTTATGACTATGCTCTATTTTGAATTAATTTTTTATAGGTGCCTAGACAGATTTAAATTCTTTATTTTTTCTTCCTTTCTCTGTCTTCACATGTTGATTTCCATCTAATTGTTCTAGTATCATTTATTGAGAAAACCAGCCTTTCTCCACTAAATCGCTTTTTTTTTTATTTATTTGTTTGCTTGTTGTGTTTGTTTGTTTCTTTATTTATTTATTTTGTGGCTGGCTCAGCCTGCCCTGGTGGTGGCGCTGGCGCAGCATGTGGTGCCGGGGATCGAACTGCAGTCCCCGCAGTTGCCTGAGCCCTCCTAAGCAGGCGCTTTAGACCACTGAACCATCTCGCCGGCCCCTAAATCGCTTTTTTATTTTATTTCCTTCACAATCAGGATAGGCTGAGAATGTAGGTTGGTGGCAGAGCACTTGCCTCGTATGTGTGAGGCCCTGGGTTTCATTCTCAGCAACAAGCACACATGCACACAGACATACACACACAATCAGTTGTCTATATGTGTAAATATCTGTCTATGGACTTTCTATTCTGTTCCATTGACCTATTTATATCTCTTTGCACCAATATCATGATGTTCATTTTGCTGAAACTTTAGAGAACATCTTGATCAGGTAGTATTAGCCCTTTAGCTGTTCTTTAAACGTAGTTCAGCTATTCTGTATCCTTTGCATTTCCATATGAATTTCTACAGGAGCCTACAGTGATTTTTATTGGGATTATACTTAAATTTACAAAAGAGGGTCCAGCAAGATAGCTCAGCAGTCTAAAGCATTTAGGGCTGGAGAGATAGCTCAGTAAATTAAGTGATTGCCTGGCAAGTGCAAGGGTCTTAGTTCAATTCTGAGTTCCGGAAAAAAAAAAAAAAAAAAAAAAAAGCACCTGTTTAAGCAATCTTACACAGGCACAAGAGACCTAGGTTCAATCCTCGGCACCACATGCCATGTCAGCTATGCCCTCAGCGTGGGCTGAGCCGACCAAAAATAAATAAATACATACATACATACGTTTACAGATGAATTCAAGAATCATTGACATCTTTTTTTATTGACATCCTAATGATGTTGAGATGTTTACCCATGATCATGATCATATATGTCTCTGAATTATTTAAATCATCTTCTATTGCTGTTAGCAATGTTTGGTAGTTTTCACTATTTAGAGCTTTCATATCTTATCAGGTTTATCACTAAGTATTTTAGATTAGCTATTGTATTAGTTATCGCTGAATGTTTTGTTGATATCATAAATGGTATTGAAGTTTTGGTGACAGATGACTAATCCTATCATTCTGGAAGGCTGAGGCAGGTGATTGTGAGCAAAAATCTAGCCTGTATAATTAGTGACTTAATGAGATACTGTCTAAAATTTTTTTAAAGGGTTGGGAAATATAACTCAATATAAAGTTGTAGAAGTTCCATCTTTTTTTTTTTGTAAAATGTATGGCATGTCTGTGAATAAAGGCAGTTTTACTTCTTTCCAATTCAGATGCCTTTTATTTGTCTTGTCCAATTGCACTGCCTATAATATTTATTACAATGTTGAGCAAAAGGCTGAAAATGGACATTATTTCCTCTTTTCATGATATTTTACCAATTACTATGATATTGGCTATAGTTCTTAAAATTTCTGTTTTAATTTATTTGTACATGTGTGTAGTACATAATGTAGTAGGGTCCTGAGTTCATTCCCCAGTACCTCAAGAAACAAAAATAGGGACTGGGGAGATAGTTCCGTGGCACAAGTGTGTGCCTGGCAAGTGCAAGGTCGTGAGTTCAAACCCCCGGTTCCACAAAAAATAAAAACAAAAACATAATGTTTCCATTCTTTGTGGGAAATTAGCACATGTACATAGCACATCTTAATCCTTTTTTCATGTATTGTCTCTTCCCTCCCTCCATTCCTTATCTCCTTCATGTTTGAGAAAGATCTAGCTCCCTACTTCCTATTATCTATCTTTCATTTTCCTCTTTATATTTTGAGTTTCTCATATGAGAAACCATATTTTATATATATATATATATATATATATATATATATATATATATAAATTTTTTTGCAGGGTGGGGGTGGGGGGGTTCAAACTCATGACCTTGAACTTGCCAGGCAGGTACTTGTGCCACAGAACTATCTCCCCAGCCCCTATTTTTGTTTCTTGAGGTACTGGGGAATGAACTCAGGACCCTACACTTGCCATGTAGGCACTTATTCCACTGAGCTATCTCTCCAGCCCATCCATATATTTAAGCTTGTGTGTCTGATTTATTATACTGAACTTTGTGGTCTCAAGGTGACTATGCAGATATTTCTTAACAGACTAAGGAAGTTTCCTTCTATGCTGAATTTCACCAAGTGTTATTTCTGAATTTGTTATTTCTTTCCTTTTAGTTTGCTAATATAGTGGGCTACATTTACTGACGTTCAGATAGTAACGAACGTTATACTCTTCGGATAAATCCTACCTTATCACGAGGTATTAAATAATCCTTTTATATATTGCTGGTTTCAGTCTGCTAAAATTTTGTTCTGAAAATTTCTGAATCAAGAAAGCGCTAACAGGGGCCGGCGAGATGGTTCAGTGGTCTAAAGCGCCTGCTTAGGAGGGCTCAGGCAACTGCGGGGACTGCAGTTCGATCCCCGCCACCACATGCTGCGCCAGCGCCACCACCAGGGTAGGCTGAGCCAGCCACAAAATGAATAAATAAAGAAACAAACAAACACAACAAGCAAACAAATAAATAAATAAATAAAAATTAAAAAAAAAAAAAAGAAAGCGCTAACAAACAAACAAAACAAACAAACAAAAAGCGCAGGCCAGGTCCACCTAAATAGCTCAGCGGACTTAAAGCGCCTGTTTAAGCAGACACAGTCCCCAGTTCTGTGCCAGGCCCAACCCCCGGGGGCATGCTGAGAAAGTGACTGAGACTGGGAGTCGGGTACCCACCTATAATCTCAGTGCTTGGGAGTATTTCTACCGCCACAGCAACCACTGAAGAACAGTAGCCATGGCCCTCTGCTATCCTATGACCGTGGGCCTCAACAAGGGCCACAAAGTGACTAAGAATGTGAGCAAACTAAGGCACAGTTTGTGCGGGACATGATTCCGGAGGCGTGTGGCTTCACCCCCTGGGAGCAGCGCGCCATAGAGCTGCTCAAGGTCTGCAAGGGCAAACGTACCCTCAAGTTCATCAAAAAGAAGGGTGGGGAAGGCACATCGGAGCCAAGAGAAGGCGTGAGCAGCTGAGCAACGCGTTGGTCACCATGAGGAAGGCAGCTGAGCCCCTCTGAGCTAAAGCTTTGCAGAAAGCTAAAAAAAAGGAAAGCAGGACAACAAGTTAAAAAATATTATTTTATCTTCACTTTTCTGGAATAACCAGTGTAGAACTGGGATAATTTCTTTCTTAAAAGTTTTGTTAGCATTACTAGTGAAGTCATCTGGGGCTTAGGCATTCTCTTTGTGGAAAGGTTTTCCATTATGAATTTGATTTCATTGTTATATGTAAGGCTATTCAGATTATCTAATTTTCCTTACATGAGATTTGGCAGTTTATTTTTTACAAGGATGACTCTCTCATTTCTGCTATTAGTAGTGTATGTCTATTTTCTATTTTCCTGTTTAGTCTACCAGAGGCTTGTGAATTTTATTTATCTTTCCAAAGAACCAAATTTTGGTTTTCCTGATTTATCTGTTTTCCCTTATTTTTTTGTTTTTTGCTGAATGGGGGACTGAACTCAGGCTCTTGCGCTTGCCAGGCAAGCACTTTTTCTACTGAGCTATCTCCCCAGCCCCGCTTTCCCTTATTTTTGGTGTCATAGGTTCCCACTCTATTTGTTGTTTCCTTTATTCTGCCTATTTTATGTTTTATGTTTTATTTTTTGCAGTACTGGGGAATGAACTTGGGACCTTGTGCTTGCCAGGTAGATGCTTATGCCATTGAGCTATCCGCCTAGCCTGAAAGATTCTATTTATTTTAGGTTAAACTTATACTTCTTTTTTTGGTTTCCTAAGGTCATTAATGTTTGATGTTTAGTTATTGTCCAATACAGGTGTTTTGATGACATAAAGTCTCCTTTCTTACTGCTTCAGCAGCCTCCCACAATTTCTGATATGTTGTGCTTTTATTTTCATACATATCTCAAAATATTTTAATGCTATTTAGATTTATTTGACTCATGGGTTATTTAAAAGGATATAATTTTATTTTCAAATATTTGGAGACTTTCCAGGGCTTTTGTTCTTTGTTTTGTTTTAGGTTTTTTGGTCTTTGGTTTTTGAGACAGTGTCTCACTATATAGTTCAGAGTTCAGCCTGACCTCAAACTTACTACGTACCACAGGTTGGTATACCCAGTGATCCTACTGCCTTAGCCTACAGAGTGCTGTAATTATAGGTATGCATCACTACACTTGGCTCTCCAGATATGTTTTTACTTTTGTTATTTTTATTATTTATTTATTTGTATTTTAGGGAAGGGTTTACAGACTGGGTGTTCAGGGTCTCACTACTAGATCAGACTCATAGCGATCCGCCTGTTTACAGCCTCCCAAGAGCTGGGGTTACAGGCGCACGCCACTACACCTAATTGCTGTCTCAGTACACTCCTGGGATGAGGCCAGCACACCGGCCTGGCGATTGAACTCCTAGCCCCTGCGCCTGCTTGCAGGCACTTTAATCTGCTGAAGTATTTGGCCAACCCCAGATATGTTTTTTTTTTTATTATTTTTATTTATTTATTTGTTTGCTTGTTGTGTTTTGTTTCTTTATTTATTTATTTTATGACTGGCTCAGCCTGCCCAGGGGGTGGGGCTGGTGCAGCATGTGGCGCTGGAGATCGAACTGCAGTCCCTGCAGTTGCCTAAGCCCTCCCAAGCAGGCGCTTTAGACCACTGAACCATCACGCTGGCCCCTTTTTTTTTTTAATTTTTATTTATTCCAGATATGTTTTTATTACTGACTTATAATTTAATTATGTTGTGGTAAAAGCACATACCTTGTGTAAACTTGATTCTTTTAATTTTCTTAATATTCCTTTAATTGCCTTGAATATGTTCTATTTTGGAAATGTTCCATGCACACTTGATAGGTAGGAGTATTCTAAGGTCATTGGATGGAATGTTCTGCAAGTATCAATTGGGTTGAGGTGGTTGGTAGTTGTCTTAGTTCATTTGTCTTAGTTCATAGTTTAAAATATCTTAAACTAGATAATTTATAAATAACAGAAATGTAATGTTCATAGTTCCTGAAGTTAGAAGTCAACAATCAAGATGATGGCAGATTTGGTGTCTGGTGAGGCCTTGTTTCTCATAGATGGCATCTTCTTTATGTTTCTGCACAGTAAACGACCAGAGACACCCCGTCAAATCTCTTATGAGGGCATTAATTCCATTCATGAGGCCTAGTTACTTCCAAAAGCCTCCCTCTCTAGGGCTGGGAAGATAGCTCAATGAAGTAAGAGCTTGTCTGGCAAGTGCAAGGTCCTGAGTTTGATTACTGTTACCACCAAAAAAAAAAAAAAAAAAGGCACAAAACCCTTCTCTTGGATCAGCAAGATGGCTCAGCAGACTAAAGTACCTGCTTAGGCAAGCTTAGGCAACAGCAGGGACCGCAGTTTGATCCCCAGAACCACATGCTGTGCCAGCGCCACCCCCACGGCAGGCTGAGCCTGCCATAATATATCCTTCTTCTCTTAATATTATTATATTGGGGTTTAAATTTCAGCATATATGTTTTTTAGGAACACAAACATTCAGACCAAAGCATCAATGTTGTAAATATGTCCTTACTATTTTTTGCTCATCGAATGTTAAAAAGGAATTTTTTTTTTTTTTTTTTTTGCAGGACCAGGGTTCAAACTCACAAACTGGCAATTAGGAAGAATGGTCCCAGGTGGTTTCCAATTCAGGGACAGGCTGAGACTGCAGTCTTCAGGCAGTGAAACTGAGGAAGGAATGATTGTTAGCAGGGTGGAAGTCTGTGAACATAGGGGCCAACATACTTATCCAGAGGTACAATCTTTTTTCTTCTAGAGCCATCTCAGCTCTGCTTTATAGCCTTCAGATAAATTCACTCAGGTCTATCCAAGACGAAACACCTGAAAGTCAATGGCTCAGAGACTTTATGCTTGCAAGACATCTTCATTGCCATACCTAGGGCCAAATCTGACTGAATAACTGAGGACTGTAGCTTAGCCGTGTTGAGACATCAAAAACATCTTCACAATTGAATGTCAGGTGTGATGGTGCATAACTGTAATTCCCAGTACTCAGGCAGGCTGAAGCAGGAGGATTGTAAATTCTGGTCCAGCCTGGGCAACTTTACAAGATCTTGTCTCAAAATTTTAAATAGTGGGGCCTGGGAGATAGCTCCATGGCACAATTGCCTGCCTGGCAAGTGAAAGATCGTGAGTTCAAACCCCAGTCCCACCAAAAATAAATAAACAAACAAACAAATAAGTAAGTAAATATAATTAAAAAGAACAGGTCGAGGGTGTAGCTCAGTGGTAGGACATCCTTGCATTTCATCTCCCAACAAGTGCATCCTAGGGCTGCTTCTTCAACCAGCATTTCAAAAATTTTCTAAAATATTCCCATGAGCCAGTTCCAAAGGCTCCTGAATCACGTGACCAGGTAGCATCATAGCAGTGACTTCACTTTTCTGGTACCAAAACCCAGTTTAGTTACTTTTCTCATTTTTTAAAAAAAATTTTTATTTATTTATTTAGGGCTGGCTCAGCCTGCCCTGGTGGTGGGGCTGGCACAGCATGTGGTACCAGGGATCGAACTGCAGTCCCTGCAGTTGCCTGAGCTTTCCTAAGCAGGCGCTTTAGACCACTGAACCATCTCGCCGGCCCACTTTTCTCATTTTTGAGACAATACCTGATATCCAATGTTAAAGGAAGAGAGGCTTATTTTGGCTCCCAGTTCATGAAACTTTCAGTCCATAGTAGCTGGCTCCAAGGCAAGGTGGCATGACAGAGGGACGTGACAGATGAGAAACAGTTCAAAGTGAGGCAAGGCAGATGGGAGGCAGCCAAGCAATGACACAGTGAGGCAGCAGTGGCAGCTGAAACAGCAGCAGCCTTCTTTTTGTCCTTTTATGTCTCTCCATGCTGTAAATCTATTGATTGATTCCACCCACACCCTGGGTGTTATCCAGGCCTTAATCCCAGCATCACACCCTTAATCTGCACTCACACATCCTAGGCATAGCCACCTCTGAATCTCTCTCCCTATGACAACATGAAGTTTAAGGGGAACATCTAGATACAAGACATAATAATATGCAATCTGGGCCAGCCAGATAGCTCAGTGGATTAAAGTGCCTGCAAGCAGGCAAGGGCTGGGGGTTTAATTCCCTGCTGTGTGGGCCCCACCCATGGGGCATGCTGAGATAGCAATTCAGACTGGGAGTAGTGTTGTGCACCTGTAATCCCAGCTCTTGCGAGGCTGTAAACAGGTGGATCACTGTGAGTCCAATCTAGTAGTGAGACCCTGAACACTGTGAAGACCCTTCCCTAAAAAAAATACAAAAAAAATATGTAATCTATCCATTTGAAGTATATAATACATCACTGTTGTTTGGAATGTATGAGAGACTTGTGCAACCATTACTATGATCAACGTTTGGACATTGTCCCCTAAGAAAACACTACATCCATTAGCAACCATCTACCATTTGCGTTCACTTTCTCTTTCCCAGCCCTGTGCAACTGATTAATCTGCTTTGGCTAAACAGATGTGCCTGTACTGGCTATTGAACACAATTGGGCTCATACACTATGTGATCTTTTGTGACTGGCTTCCACATTTGGGAGGCTGAGGCTGGAGGATTGGTGCGCGTTTGAGACCAGCCTGCTACAAAAGTGAGCTCAAGGCCAGCCTGAACGGCGTAGCGAGACCCTGTCTCAAAAAGACAAAAAAACCCCAAACAAACCAAAGCTACATTTGTGTTATAGCATGTGTCTGTTGTACGCTATCAAAGGCAAAAGAAAGGACAGGAAGACCGGATTAATATAGCCTCAGGGGTCTCACTGAGCCGATCTCCTACGGCTACAAACAGGCTAAGGAATGTGCATAACTAATTTGGTGTAAGCAAGCTGAATTCAGGTCGCCTTCCGGCACTCACCAAACCTAAGTTTACATATCACTAGTTGGTAAATTCCCAGGTGAAGGAACAAAGAACAGACAGGAAGACGCCTCCAGGAATCTGTCAATACCTTATCTCCAGCCTGTCGGAATTACAAAAGGTCAGTTTCCTTAGACTATGTTCTTTGCTCCTTGCTCCCTCGGGACAGTAAGCTTGTGACTCCTATCACTACATATATCAATATTTCATTAGTTTGTATTGCCACAAATAATATTCTATTGCAAGGATACATTATCTATTGCTTTATCAGTTGATAGACATTTGGATTGTTTCTATATGCCAGGCATAATGGATAGTGCTGCTATTTGTATGTATGTGCAAAGTTTTCTGTGATCAAATGCAGTTGTTTTCCTTGAGCACATACCTAGTAGAGCCCTGGGTCATATGGTAATTTTACATTAAATTTTTTTTTCCTAAGTTTTTTTCTTTTGGCGGGATCAGGGTTTGAACTCACTACCTTGCACTTGCCAGGCAGGCACTTGTGCCACAGAGCTACCTCCCCAGCCCCAACCCCTACATTAATCTTTAATGCTACCTGATTTAACTTTTTTTTTTTTAACCTGATTTAACTTTGATCTTCATGATTCTATGAGAACAGGGTGATTTGTCTTCTCTTTTTCTACAGAATTAGAATCACCTAGGTTAAGCAATTTTTCCAAAGCCACACTATTAGAAAGTAGTAGGATTCAAACTTTTCATTCTAAATAGTCACTTTCAAACACTGTTATCAAGGCAATAAATTGGTGATTGCTTTTTTTTTTTTTTACTTTTTGTTTAAACCTTATGTATTTATTTGTATTATGGCTGGCTCAGCCTGCCCTGGGGGTGGGGCTGGCGCAGCATGTGGTGCTGGGGATTGAACCACGGTCCCTGTGGTTGCCTAAATCAGTGCTTTAGACCTCTGCATCATCTTGCCAACCCAATTGGTGATTGTTTTGATGAGCAGTTTGGCAATATATGTTCACAATTTTAAACATGCATATTCATGTCTGAGCAGGGCTGGGGAGCTAGCTCAGTGGAATAAGCACTTGCCTGGCAAGCGTAGGTTCCTGAGTTCAATCCCCGGTACCGCAGAGAAAAAAAAAACCAACTATACTTTGGGGCTGGCGAGATGGTTCAGTGGTCTAAAGTGCCTGCTTAGGCAAGCTTAGACAACTGCAGGGACTGCAGTTCGATCCTGGGCTCTACATGCTGTGCCAGCCCCACCCTGAGGGCAGACTGAGCTAGCCACAACATAAATAAATAAAATTTTAAAAAAATATGTCTGAGGGCTGGTGAGACCACTTAGTAGTCTAAAGCGTGTACCTCGGGAAGTTTAGGCCACCGCGCAGGGACCACGGCTGGATCCCAGGCCGCATGTGCTGTGCCACCTCCCATCCCCCAGGGAAGGCCAAGCCGGCCAAAATACAAACAAATATGTAATGTGGTTGAAGAAAATAAAATAAACTTTAAAAAAAAAATATGTCTGAGCAGCTTCACACCTAGGAATTTATTCAGCACCAATGTTGCAACTTCCACCAAAATATGTATACCAAGATATTTATTGTAAATTCACTGGATTAAAGACAATGGAGGGCCAGCGAGATAGCTCAGCGGTTTAAAGTGCCTGCTTAGACAAGCTTAGGCAACTGCAGGGACTGCAGTTCGATCCCCAGCACCACATGCTGCACCAGCCCCACTCCCAGGGCAGGCTGAGCCGGCTATAACAGGAATGAATGAATGAATGAATGAATGAATAAATAAATAATAAAAATAAAAAAATAAAGACAACGGAGGGGCCGGGGAGATAGCTCCGTGGCACAAGTGCCTGCCTGGCAAGTGCAAGGTTGTGAGTTTGAACCCCGGTCCTGCCAAAAAAATAAAAAATAAAATAATAAAGACAATGGAGACAGGGACGGCCAGATAGCTCAGAGGATTAAAGTACCTGTTTAGGTAGCCACAGGGACTGGGGTTCTACTCCCAGCATGCGGTGTCAGCCCCACCCCTGGGGCACGATGAAGTGGCAACTGAAATTGGGCATGGTGGCGTGCATCTGTCATTCCAGCACTTGGGAGGCTGAAAACAGGAGGATCACTAGGAGTCTGATCTGTACTAAATATATGAAAAACAAAACAAAACAAAAAACAATGGAGAGGCTGGGGAGATAGCTTCATGGTACAAGTGCCTGCCTGGCAAGTGCAAGGTCATGAGTTTGAACTCCGGTCCCGCAAAAACAAAAAAACAATGGAGCCACATACATGGTCACCAGTAGGGGGCTGAGCATCCATATGATAGAATAGTAGACAACCATTAAAAAGGATGTGACCTATATGCTGATAGAAAAAAATACAGGGCCGATGAAGTGGGTCAGCGGGTTAAGTGCCTACCTGCTTAGGCAAGTGCAGGGACTGAGGTTTGATCTCCAGCATTGGCGCTGCCCCAGCAAACCAGTCAGATTGGTTTATCATCTATCCGTAGATTACACCTATAATTCCAGTGCTGGGAGGCTGAGACAAGAGGATCACTATGAGTCCTAGCTGTGTAGTGAGACTCTGTACCAAATACATAAAAGAAAAAAACACATAAATTAAAAAAAATACATAGTAAAAAAAAGTCAAATAGCAAGCCCATGTGGTGGCTGTGCCTATAATCTGAACACTTAGGAGGCTAAGGCAGGAGGATTGCTATACAGCCTGAACTATAGACTGAGAAGGTTTTTTTTTTGTATTTTAGTACAGGGTCTACAGGTATACAGCGTCTCACTATGTAGATTGGACTCCCAGTGATCCGCCTGTGTTGTGCCTCCCACAAACTGGGATGACAGGCTCCTGCCACCATGCCCAGTCTCAATTGCCATTTCAGCGTACCCCAGGGGCGGGCCTGGCATAGCAGGCTGTGGATTGAACCCTGGGCCCCTGCGTCTGCCTAAGCAGGTCATTTAATCCGCTGAGCTATTTGAGCAGCCCAGAATTTGAGAAGGATATATATATTTTATTTTATTTATTTTATTTTATTTTTCTTTGATTGGCTCAGGCTGCCTTAAGGACCGGTCTGGTGTGGCATGTGGAACTGTGGAGCAAACCTTTGTTTCCTGCACCTGACTGAGTTTGCCCAAGCAGGTGGTTTAAACAACTGAGCTAACCTGCAAGCCTCCTGAGAAGGTGTCTTAAAAAGAAAAGAGTCACATATCAGAATAAG
>PVKN010010035.1:0-23095 GCA_004027915.1 Capromys pilorides
AGATGTTATCTTTGATCTGAGTTCCTCTATACATTTCTGCACTTGTCTATCTATCTCAGATGCTACCAATTCAGAGATTTCAGTTGCCTGATTCCCATTTTCTACAATGGTACTGTCTCCTGTATTTGTTCTGGGTGAACTTGGGACCTGAGATTGCATCTTACTCCTTCTTTTTATCGTTTTGTATGAACTCTACACTTTGGTGAAGTTATACTGTTAGCGCCTATTGAAATTTGCATCTGGATCCACCAGTCTTGATCCTTTTCAGATGTTCCTGGCTGGGTCTGGCTGCTGTGCTTAGTTTCTTCCTGCTGCAACTGGGCGCAGGTCAGGATAGTCAGTATGAGTGGACAGGTTAGGGGTTCCAGTGGGTGGCGCTGGGGCACAAGCTGGAGGAGAGGTCCTGCCTGGGTGTAGGCCTGGGTCAGTCAGCGTGGGCAGGCAAGTGTCAGGTTGTGGTGGCTTGCTTTTGGGAGTGCAAGTTAGTGGACAGTTCCTACCTGGACACAGGCCCAGGTCAGTAAGTGTGGGCGGGTGTTGGCTGGGTTCCAATGGCTGGCACGGGAGCGCATGCAGGTGGAGGTAGAGAGGTTGTGGGTATAGGCTCATGTCAGTCAGCGTCTCTAAGCACATTTATAATAATTAACATCTTTGACAAAAATACAAGGTTGGTGATTTGTAGTTTATCATAGAGTGACAATAGGGAAGGACAGTAGGAAGAAGTGGAGATGCTCTACTTTGAGGCTCTTATGCTACATATAAAGAAGTATAATGCTGCATGATAGACTAAGATCAGATCTCAACTCCCAGAACAACCCCTGAAAAATAAAGCTGAATGATAGAGCTAGTTTTGAAGGCAAAACAGTGCTAAAGATTAACAAAAGAGAAATGCAAGAAAAAAAGGGAACCAATGGCACAGGTAGAAAACAAACAATATATTAATAAATATAAACTGAATGAGATGAATAGTTGGATAGTTGAATATTGAATGTAAAGTGTACAGTGATTCTAAAAGGATTATCAAGATAAAAATTAAAGCTACATATTACCTATAAATTCATACTTTAAGTATAAAGACAACATAGATTAAAAGTGAAAAAAATAGAAAAATATATTTCTATGCTCATAGTAAACACTGGAGTACTTTTTAAAATGTCAGACTTCAGAATAAGGAGATACAAAGGGCTATCACATGATAATTAAATGACAAAAAAAAAACAGTGTATGTACACCAAAACACACAGCTTCAAATTACATGATGCAAAAGTGGTAAAACTGAAAACAGAAATAAATTACAACTGAGACTTCAGTAGCCTTTTTTCAAAAATCTGTAGAAGAATAACTAGGCATAAAAAAATTTTGTAAGGCCTGGAAGTCCTGAACACTTTTTAGTGAACTTAACCTCATTAATATTTATGAGTCATTCCACAAAAGCAGACTTTCAAATGCACACAAATATTCACCACTAGACTATATTCTGGGACATAAAATACATTTTGATAAAGATTAAATAGATTATATTTGTATTTAAGAAATTACTTTTAGGGCCATCGTGATAGCTTAGTGGACTAAGCGCCTGTTTAGGCAAGCACAAGGATGGGGTTTGATCCCTGGTACAATTTGCTTCTTTGGCCCTGACCCTTGGTGCACTGAGCCAGTCACCAAGACCAGGCACACACCTGTAATCTCAGTTCTGGGGAGGCTGGAAACAAGGATCACTACAAGTCCAAGTTTCATAGTGAGACCTATACAAAATACATAAAAAAAGAAATTGTTTGTAATTTAAATTTAAGAGATTAAACTTGCAAGAAAGTGCATTTTCTGACCATGACAATTGAACAAAAATTCTGCAAAAATGGAAAGGTCTCAAACATTTGGAAACCAATTAAATAGTCCATGGGTCAAATAAGGCATCATAAAGGACATCAGAACATATTTTAGAAAATATGAAAGTGAAAGTGATGCACCCAGACATGCGATAAAGAGAGGCAGAGTAACAAATAACACTGTCAGGGAACAGCTTTCCAACCAATGATCTAAACTCCAATTTTAGGGGGCCTCAGGGTTAGCTCAGTTCTTTGTTTGCTCAGGCAAATACAGTCAGGTGCAAGGGACTGGGGTTTGATCCCTAGTTCCACAAGCCTCACTCAGCATGCCCTCAAGGCATCCTGAGACAGTAAAAAAAAAAAAATCCTAGACTCCAATTTTAGGAAGCTAGAAAAAGAAGAGCAAATGAAAACCGGGGATTGAACTCAGGCCTTTCTGCTTGCCAGACAAGTGCCTATTCTACAGAGCTATCTCCCCAACCCTGAGCAAATGAAACCTGAAGAAAGCAGAAAGTAGAAAATAGTAAATAGGAGTGAAAATGAACAAAACAGGAAACAGAAATGCAACAGAAAACTATTTCTTGATGAAGATAAATGAAACTGATAAAGCTCTAGCCTGATTGGTTGAGTATCAAATAAAAGATGTGAATTTCTGAGAATAGGAAGGTGAGAATGGACATGGCTATAGATCTTACTAACATTGAAAAGATATTAAAGAAAAAGAAAAACTCTTTTTTTCCAGTCATTTCGATAAAATGGGCCAACTCCTGGAAAGCACAAGCTATTAAAGCCTACCAAAACTTGTCATTAACCCAAGTACATTTATGTCTATCGAGGAGATTGATTCATAGTTTAAATCTTCCAAACAAAACAAAAATAAAGCTTTCAAGAAAGAAAACACTAGGCCCAGATGTTCTCAATAATGAGCTCTATCAAACACTAAATGAAAAACTAATAAGAAAATGAAACCACATTTAGTGAGGCCAGCATTACCCTGATAGCAAAACCAAACATTACAAGAAAATAAAACTGGCACACTTCCCATAAATGTTTATAGAGTCTCAACACAATTTTAACATATTCAAATTCTTTAGCACTACATAGAAAACTATGGCATATCATGATCAAATGGAGTTTGTTCCAGGAATGGTAGGTTCCTTTAACATTTACAGCCAATCAATTTAAAAAGGAAAACCTGGAAGGTCATCTAGACTAATGCAGAAAATTAAGGAATGCTGGAAATTAAAAAACAAAAATATATCTCCATGCTGAAAACTGAAACAATGCTGAAAGAAATTAAGGAAGACAAATGAAGAGGAGCTGTGTTATGCTCCTGGTGATGCTCTGCAGAGTTTAATAGGATGAAAAATATCCTGATAAAATGGACAAAAGATTTGAACAGAGAGCTCACCAGAGGACATCTAAGAACAACATGTGAGCACACAGAGTGATTATTGCTCATTAGGGAAGTGTAAGTACTGTAGTAGCTGTCACTGTCACTAACGTTGAAAGGGTTGATAAGTTCTGAGATGGCTGCATGGTAGTCATTTTGCAAAGTAGTTTCCCAGACCTTTAAGACGTGGGACATACTTTTAGTACTTCACCCAGAAATCCCACTCATAGCAGTGTAACCAAGAGAGCTGAAAATAGAAGTCCTCACAAAGACTTATATTTAAATGTTCATAGTGGCTTTATTTTTATTGGCTCTAAATTGAAAACAAATCTGCTGCTCATTGACTGGTAAATGAATAAACGTAGGCATTTCATAGTCAAACATGGAACACTGCACAGCAGTGAAAAAGAATGAACAAGTAGTCCAAGAAACAACAAGAAAACTCTCAAAATCTTATGCCAAGGAAAACACCAGGAACAATAAAGAAGAATGAAATTATATCATTTGAGAAACATTCATGCAGGTGGAGACCATCCTATTAAGCAAAATAAGCCAGACTCAGAAAGATAAATATTGTGTTTTCTTATAAGAGCAATGTAAAAAATAAAATAAAGGGAAAATCACAGGAAACTAGAAGATAAACTTTTTCAAAAAAATTTATTTATTTGGTACAGAATCTCAATATGCAGCTGGGACTCATAGAAATCCTCCTATTTCAGCATCAGTTCTGGGATTACAGGCCTGCACCACAATGCCATGTCTTGATGGCTGGCTTGGTGGGTCTAGGGTGGGGCTGGCATAGCGTGTGGTGTGAATGATTAGACCCAGATCCTTGTGCTTGCCAGGCAGATGCTTAGATCAGTGAGCTATCTGCCTGGCCCTAGATGGCATATATTTAGAGATGAGGAAGGGGGTGGAGGAGAGAAGAAGAGGGTGATTGAGATGAAAATAATAAAAATGTTACCATGCACTGACCTGTGTCCTAAGAGAATCTCATTACTCTGTATTAAAAATATGCACTAATAAAATTGTTTGTTGTGTCTAATAAAGCACCCTTTGAAGAAGAAAATCTTACTGATTTGTTAAATAAAAGCTTTGTGATTAAACAAAAAAGGAGCCAAGCATAAGAGTACATTTTTAATCATTTTATTGCTGTGAATTTCTGCAAAAATCAAAACTACAGGGGCAAAACTCAGATCAAAGTCACTAGGGAGGGAGGGGACAAAGACTGCAAAAAGAGAACAAAACAAAACAAAAAACCAACCAAAGAAAGGCTTTTGGTGACAGAAATCTTCTGTATTCTAATTGTGGTTGCTGGCACATGTCAATATCTATTTGTCAAACTCACTAAATGAAGGGCTAAAATTTGGTGAAATTTATTTTATATAAATTGTACTTCCTTTATTTTTTATTTTATTTTTAAAATCACTTTTAATAACAAATTACAATGTGACAGTTTCAAAACACGTTAGTAGTACATTCACAATAATTGATACAATGCGTATTGTACTTGTTGTAGTTATACAGGGCACAGGGTGTAGACATGATAAATTTTCTAATAGTTATTGGTACAATAGATTTCTTTTCTTTGATCTAAAAGGAGGTAGTTGTATACATAGTCAAATGGTCCATAATTGCAGTGGGTTACTGGCGAAACTGGCAATGTTGGAAGCTGTTGATTTGGACCTTTTACAGCTCAACATACTAAACAACCTTTATGTTTTGTGTATCATGTTTAAGCTTTTCTGCTGAGTGGTTAAGGACAAATTAAAGCAAGACCTGTATAACAAAACATGTATTTTTTTGTATCTCTCAAGGTCAGCCAAATACCCTCAGGATTTACTTTGGAACCATGTACAGTGCTTTGTAGAACTGTTGTCAGTGTCAGCCGTCTGGATGAGTCACGGCCATTGCTTGACCAGTTTGCTCTCTGTGAAAGCCCAAGAGAATGTTTTTTCTCCAGGTGACTCTCCTCAGGCACACTATATATCTTCAAACCCTTTCCTCTGTGACCCCATAATCTCCTTGAACAGAAAATTTGGGAAACCACTGAGTTATAGGATGTTACAGCACAGGTTCTATTCTGTCCTGAGTCCTCACTGACCTTGAAGAACTAGGGCCAAAATATTGGCTATCCTTATAGCCTTTTTAAAAAATTTTCTCTAATTTTTGGTCTGTGAACTTATATTCTTAGTCCTCCAGAAGAAAAGCTTAGTGATACTATTACTCTAAAACCTGGGTGCTTGAGCTTACTATCTCTGTCTTTCTGAATATCAAATATCTTAGACTTGGAATTGGTATTTTCCATCAATCATTGATAGTCTAATAAATTTCTATGGAATGTGATAAAAGCTGTTACACATTTTTACACAGATACTTAGAAATATAAGCATGTACCAAACTTTAGCCTTTCCATCCTTTGGCATTTTTCCTAGTCTCTTACTCTCATTTAATGTCCTTTTTTGTTTTCTTGTAAACCAACAATTTACTTGAGAGAGAGTATAACAGTAACTGAAATTACATAAGAAGCAGCACACATCTAAAAGACCAGAATGACAGTCATCCTTTAGACGAGTTGAATTATGTATCTCTGTGCCTATTGTGAATGCAGACTGCTAAATGGATCCCAGGGACTTGGAGATGGTTTTGTACTATGTGGCTCTTGTGATATGGAAACTATGGGTCTCTGAGAGCCACCACTGGAGATAGGCCAGGGGCAGAGGTGGTCAGGGAGGAGGTGTGTGTGTGTGCACACGAGGAGGGTGTGTGTGTGCACAGGAAGGGGTGTGTGTGTCAGAGCACCTTGAGGCAGCTTTGTAGTGTGGGTAAGTCTGCCTGATTATGTACAGTAGCAATTCCATGCTTTTGAAGCCACACAGCCATGCGACTAAGGAGCAGCTAGCACACCTGGGACACCAGAGGCAACCCTACCACCAGCAGGAGAGTGCTGGGAATGCAGCGCTGCTGTGTTCCTGCTGCAATGTTCAAGTCTGCAAGGGTGGGAGACCACATGGCCCTTCATGGTTGTTTCTAGGCAGCTGTGGCAGAGATCTTTTTAAGGCCAGATTTCAAATGTGGCTGTCTATAAGTGGAGGTAGTGGGCCTAACGCAGTCCCTTGTGATATTTAACATCTTAGCTTGTGTCACTGATTAAATTGTGTCCCCAGCCTTATGTAAAAGTCTTAACTACCACAGCCATAGCAGGTATCCCTGTTTGGAATAAGAGTCAGCGCCCAATCTCCGAACTTCGAGTCAGCGTATTTCTGTTGTTCTAAGCTGCCTAGGGTTTCCAGCAGCTCCTGGAACTCAGAAAGTTTTCTGTGGAATAGCCCTCTGTGCAGCTGCTTATTTGTTAGGTATCTCAGATTGCAAGGAGAGACACCCTATGTGTGCCAGGAAGTCGATGGGAATGGAGGGACGAGTGAGGCCCTCTATCCCTAGGAAGGGCAGACTCCACAGAAGACCTGAGATTTGACTTCTTGAGGGAACACCTGTGTTTGAAAGATGTGTTTCTGTGATAAATTCCAACAGTGCAGTGTAAACAACTCAATGTCATACAGCACTTAGAAATTGGCTGACACGCAGAGGATGCTGTATATGCATTGTTTTCTGACCAATCTAAGGATGGCTTCTCTTGAGTTTCAGCTTTCAGATAACTGCTTTCCATTTACAAGCAGAGCCCTGGCCCAATTCTCACGTGTGATGCCTTCTTTTTAAGAAGCACCTGGCACTAATGTGAACAAAAGAGAAGGCAGGAACAGCTGCTTGGATATTTTTTTAAAATCAAAAATTGTATATGGCCAGCAGTAAAAGTTTAGTGGATGTGTAAATATATCTACTCCAATTTAGTTGATACATGGAGGAAACTAGATGGATGGATGGATGCATAGTTAGACGAGTGGATGGGTGGAAGGGTGGATGGATGGTGGAATGAAACAATCTGCCAGGACTCGAGTAAAGAGATAAAGAAGTGGGTGAATTGCATGAAAGGCATGTGCGGGTTTGGAGAGAGGAGGATTTGGAGGACAGACCTCAGTGTACGTGGGTCCTTCGATCCTCTGTGAATAGACTACATGCATCATAGATTGGGATTTTACACGTTTAATATTCCATCCCCCCAACTCAGTGTGCTTTACACCCAGATAAACGAGGCCATAGATCTCTCCCGGCAGAACATGCCTCAGCCCTGCCTTCTACCTTCTCCCAGAGATCTTTTAACTTGGAAATGCAGCTGAACAGTCAGTAAGGGGTCATAGCGTCTGCGGAGCAGTCCAGATAAGGGAGAATTTGCATTTTCCTGCGATGACTCGCTCCTCCTGTCGTTTTCAAATTATTTTGAGGTTCATTAATTTTATTGCCATATACTGCCATCTGTGCCCCAGCGACTGGGTGGCAGGGATTTAAGCGGCAGTTTTGTTTGGCATTTTGGCGTGGGAAATGCTCCTTTCTGGTAACCCCAGGCTTATGGAGACGGAGCTGTTCTGCGTAGCATGTGCTTGTCCCAACTCCCTAGAAGAGTTGCAGCTTCAAGCTCTTGCTGCTGTTTTTGTTTTCCAAGTCTGTACATCAGTTGCTTAAAAATCAAGTAAGCATACATCACTCTGCTCTGTCTCCCACCTCAGCTGTGGAGACCTCCCTGCGCAGGTAGCTCCATCTCCCGTCTCGCAGGACCCGCGCCTGTGCTGGCGGAGGCTGGCAGCAGTCAACACCATATGGCTCTCTGGAAAGGCATCTTGCTGGGAGAAGGGGAATCTTAGAGGAATCCTCCAGCACTGCAGAGGAGCCGAAGTCTGACGCGGGTCTGCAGATGGCTCACTGGTCACAGCCACTTCAAAGGGCCCAGACTGCCGGGAAGACCAGTTTACTCTTCAGCCACGGGGAGCTCTGACAGGAGGGGGAGGGTGTCAAATGGTGACAGAATGAGTCCTGCTCTCCAAGAGGGACTCTTCTGTGCGATACCTCCCCAGACAAGGACGTTTCAAGCTCAGATGCAACCCTTCTCCTTGGTTTCCTCTAACTTGCACGATCCAGGAAGTTCTTAACCCTCATCAGTAATGTTTTCTGCCACTGTGTGAATCCACTTCCTTATCCAGAGGCAGAGAAGAGTCCTTCTCCCACGCTACGTCCCTGCATTACTTAAATTCTCAGAATGTTATCCAATAAATTAAAGAACATCCTTTTAAAAATGAGAATAGTTTCTGCCTCTCTACCATAATTTGCATTTGTCCTCTTTCCTGAGGTTCCATGCTACTGCCTTGTAATTTGCTCCCCTCTCTTTGCAATTCTCGCTGAAGTCGAATGTCAAGAGTTTTCCTTCACAGGCTCACCATCTCCTGGGCTCCAGCAGATTGCCCTTGTGGGTAGGCAGGAAGTGCTTTGCTCATAGTGATTTTTAGGTTACCTGATCAACTGTGTCTAAAATAAGGGACTGAGACTGGACGTTGGAGAAGTTGCAGCATTATGTTTTAAAGTTCTACTTATTCTTGTTACTGTAAACTTTTATGCCCAGTTTTCAGCAGTTTTGTGTGGGAGTTTTAAAATATTTGTTCTATTGTAGTAAGAACACTTGATAGAGACTTACTTTCTTAGCATTTCAAGTATAAATGCATAATCAGGTACAGTGTTTTCCAGCAGACTGCAAAAGCTTATTTATCTCATTTAACTAAAACCTTCTGCCTGTTGATGCATAGCTCCCAACTTCTTCCCCATTGCCTGCCACAGGCAGCCACCACTCTGCTCTTCAATTCTGTGGAGTGGAACATTTTAGATAATGCATGCATGTGGAGTCACATGGTATTTAGCTTGCAGTCCAGTCTGGACTTGAGCTTGCTGTATAACTAGGCTGGTTTGAACTCCCAGTGAGCTTCCTGACTCAGGTTTCTAAGTGCTGGGGTAACAGGCATGCATCACTATGCCTGTCTCTACAGTTTCTCTATTCACCTGCTGAATAGAGGTTGTTTCCACATCTTGGCTCCTGTGACTAATACCACAATGAGGACAGGATTGTTAGCACAACTTTAAATTCTTTGTACGTTGATATTGTAACATTTAAAAAAATAATGCCAAAGGTTAATAGAAACAGCAAAGAACCCAATAATTAAAGTGCAAGCTATGTAAAATTCCAACTAAAACCCTGAGGTATCTAATGTATTCACTGATTCATTAGCTAACTAAGAGTCTCCAAAATATAAGACTCTCCTAAGTATTGCAAAATAATTGGCAATTTTCAGTTATCAAAACTGAGGATTTTGTATTTTGTATCCTTTCCTCAATCAGGAAAAAAAAATTCTTTTCAAATGTAATATACATATAAAACAAGACAGAAAAATACATTATTATTAACTTTTTTTTTTTTTGCGGGACTGGGGCTCGAACTCACAATCTTGCACTTGCCAGGCAGGAACTTGTGCCTCACAGCTATCTCCTCAGCCCCAGAAAAATACATTATAAACTTGTAACAGGGGCTGTGTATCATCTTACATGTTTTTCATAGGCAATAGATTGGTTATGGTACATACATAGCATGAAACTACTAAGGTAATAAAGAATAGACAAAAAAATACATGTCAACCCTAAGATAACATACAAGGGACACTCCCTATCTACCACACTAAAATATTACATAATACTGTCAAACAAAATTGTCTTAAAACTAAATATTTTATATTATTATTATTATTATTGTTTTTTTTTCAGAACTGGGGATTGAACTCGAGCCCTTTCACTTGTCAGGCAAGCGCTTATTCTACTAAGCTATCTCCCCAGCCCCTAAAACTACATATTTTATTAAGAAATAAATTCAGACTTTGAGGTTTTCATTTCAAACATTTTAGGTAAATGCTCTGCAGTTGTGGCTGCTGGATATACTGGGGTGCTGCTCTTCATATCTTCAGTGACCTCCACAGTGGCTTCCACAGAGGTCACACCAATTGTTGTTCCAGCAGGCACTGTACAAGGGTCCTCACCAGCACTTGGCCATCCTTTGCTTCTTTGTCTGACAGGAGCTATGCTGACAGGTGAGGACTAATGTTGTGCTTTCGATTTCATTTCTATGGTGCCCAGTCACTTTGAGAATTTAAATGTTTATTCAAATCTTTAGCTCACTTAAAATCATATGATGAGAGTTTTGTAGGTGTGTCTAATATATTTTGGAGATTAACCTCTTACCAGCATCTTGTTGGCATTATTCTAGGTTACCTTTTACTAGTTTCTCCTTTTCTCTAGGTTGCCTTTCATTCTATCAGTGACTACATTTCTAGGTCCTAATAACTAGCTATCTGGAAAAGAAACTTAGGAAACAATCTCACTTACAATAGTTAAAAAATGCTCAGGAATAAACTGAAGAGGTGAAAGATTTTTGTGCTTAAAACTGTGAAACACTAATAGAAGAAATTAAGGGAGCACAAATATAAGATCCACTTATACTTGCAGACTGGAAGACTTGATATTGTTAAAATATCCAGATTATACAACACAATCTCTAGATTCAATGCAAGTCTTACAAAAATACAAATGGCCTTCTTACTCCACAAAAATGAGCAAAAATAATTCTTTAGATCATATGAAACCACAAAAGATATCAAGAAGCCCAGTTAGCTGAAGAAGAACAACAACAATTACAGTAAAGCCTAAGGCATCACTGGTCCTGATTTTAAAATATACTGCAAAACTATGCTAAGCAAGACAGCACAGTACTGGTATAAAAACAGATGTATAGGTCCCTGGAAGAGAACAGCTTCTAAAAGCAAATCTATACAAGGACCATAAGCTGATTTTCATACTGGGGAAAGATAATTTTTTTCAATAAAGGGAACTAAGAAATCAGGATATTCAGATACAAAAAAAATGAAATCAGATCTTTATCTTATGTCATGCACAAATTGGTTGACTTCCTCTGTTTCTGTTTCTGAAGTCTCTCACCTTCTGTATTTGTGAGTTGAGGGGCAGGAGGGTTGGAAGATGTGGCCCTCAGTCATCATTGCCTACTTGTATTTTAAAACATGAAGTGAACGTGGAAATGCGGATTGGTTAGGTGACTTGGAAAGAGACACTAGAAAATAGATTGAATGTGAAATCATAATTTTTATGAGTCAAAAATACTGATTGCATGTGGTTCAATCTAATACAATCAACTCTGATTTGTTTAGATTAATCTGGAGAAACTTGATCTGAATTAGTGAGAGTTTGGATTACGGGATCATTTTAGATATATGACTTTATTGTATTGAAGTGTCAACATTAACAAGAAATAAGCCAATAAAGTAAGGTTTTCTTTGGATCCACAAAGGAATGATTTCAGTGAGTAATTATTTATAATAATCCTACAAATATGGTGGGTATCAGAAAGGTGATTTAATCTAAGTATGCATTTGAGAAATTTTGAGTGTTTTCCTTTTAAATTGCTTTAAATAATTCCCTTCTGATTTGCATATAGGATTAGTTTCCTTAACAATTCCCTCCTTCATAGAGGGCAGTTATATGCCTGTAGTTTACGTGTCTGAATTATTGCTTATTTCATAATCATGGATTCCAAATAAATGATGCTTAACTGCTCTATTCCTGACCTCAGGGTTGGATAGGTTTAAGGAAAATCAACAGATATCAGCCCACACAAGTTCTGCACTGGGCAAGGGGGAAATATACTTGACAAAAATATGTGTGACTTGAAAGTCAAGGCTGGTCTTTTTGTTGTTGTACACCTCAGGCACTGGTTCTGAAGGCTGTTGCAGAGGCCAAGCCCAAGTAGCAATGCTGGTAATAACAGCAAATGCAAAGGAAATAGTCAACATCTCACAGAATTGCTTTGAAGGGCAACCTTAATGTGAATGTGTAAGTTCTATGCGTATGGTTCTTAAAAATGCCTGCATACTCTTATTCTCCTAGGGAAATATATGTGATCTTTGACTTATAAGGTGTGTCTGAAATATAAAGTAAATATTTAAGTTAACAAAAATTTATTATGGTAAAAATACTAACCCTCAAAATATTCCTTCTCTCTTTTTGAACTTACTCTGTCATTTTTGTCACATTCTGAAGCAGTTTTGGAAGTCGTCTTTCATGAGTGTCTCTGTGAGGTATGACCAAAACATTATGCAGTGAGCGTGTTTGGCAAAAGCCACCCACCGAATGGCAGGCTGATAAAGTATCTCATTGTGTTCTCATGCACTCTATTGAGCAGATCTGCTGCAGTGCAACTTCTGAGCCTTCCTCAAAGTCAGACTGAACATGAAAGGTAAATCATTTGCTTGAGAATACTGAGGCAGCCAGGATAGCACAAACTGAAGTCATTCATGGAGCAGGACCTCCAGAATTGCTTCAGAAATTGACAAGAATGGTGGAATAAAGTGTGTTCAAAGTGAGCACAAAGGAATATTTTGAGGAGAATTAATAGCAATGTGTCTTTTTTTGGCACCTGGAATCTAACTCAGGACCTTGCACTTGCTAGGCAGGCCCTTATGCCACTGAGCTATATCCCCTGCCCCAGCAATGTGTCTTTTACTGTAATAAAATTTAAAAATTAAACATGCATTGTATTTGTTGGTCACACTCTATATGATAGTTATACTTAGAATTATTCAACTTTATAATGGTTCACAGGTGATGAGCATTCAGTAGAAACTGTGCTTTGAAGATTGAATTCTCTTCTTTGCCTGGACTAATCACACATGGTGCCTGGTAAATCTTTTCTTGTGAGGCTGGTGGCAGCCAGAAGTTGCAGTTTCTGGCCTCCCACATGATCATGAGGGGAAATACCTGGTACTTTGCAGTGGGCTGTGTGACTAAGTTTTGATCTTCCATAAATCAAGTGCCTCACATGTATTTATGCCTTTCAGTGTGTTAAACATGGCATAAATGTTTTTTTTTTATATAAACTATAGTAAGTCAAGGCACTATTTATTTCTATAAAATAATTTTTAAAGGTTCTTTTCCAAGAAAGAAAAACAAATAACAGTCTTGTCTATTTGACACATTTCTGCTTATCTGAACTGGAGAAGATGCATAGATGGATGGAGGAAAGGTCACTGCCTGGCGTTCATTCCTGCCTCTTGTTACTTTATCACTACCTACAGGTAAAAACGACAGAACTCTATGGCATCCTCCTGTGTAATGAAGACAGAGCTGCCTGTCCAGCGCAGCACAACCCCTTCCCAGATGAAGCCTGTACTGAACTTCAACCTTACATACTTATATTCTAAACCCAGACACCTGGATATTGTCCTTGGTAGAGATTCATATATTTGTTCCCATGAACAACTACTTTGTGTGAAGAATGGTGTTAGGAATCAAGACATAGAAAAGGACATTGTCCTTATACTCAAGCTTCTCTATTGTTAGAGATAGACAGGCAGGCAAATAGTTATAGTGTAATGTAATTAGTCCTTATAGAGGTGTGTATAGAGAGCTGGGGGGATTAGAAGACTGGCTACCTTGGCCCATTCATAACTTCCCCTGGCACCAAGACAGTTAATGTCATTGCCTTGCCTGAGCGAGGCCTGGCCCAATGAGATGGATGTTGTGTCAGTGCAAGATGCCACCTCCACGTCACACCTCCACTTTGTTCTGAGATTAGTAATGCCAGCCCTGATTGGTCCTCTCCCCTGACCATTAGTTAAATGGCACAGTTGCTGTTAGATGTCTGTGATGCACTGGGATGTGGCTATGGTTGAATCCCTTCATCTCATCTCACTAGGATCCTTCCTAGGGCCTTTTCCTCCAAGGCTGTAGGCAGTCTAGTTGCCCAATAGTCACCATGGCAACAGGTCTTTCTTTCCATCTTCTCTCAGGGCAGAGTCCTCCCTTGCTGGCATTTGGGCCCTTGAGCAGCACCCCTGTCATGACACGGGCTCTGTGTCTGCCGCCCTGGAGTGTTTCATTTTTTCCTAGGTATTGATAATGTCCTAGGAGGTGCTGGAGTTCCGCTTGTCCAGGACTAACCACCAGGCTAATAAGATGAAATAGCTTCTCAGAGTGAAGGTGACAGATGAAGTCCTGAATGTCCAGGTTGCCAGCTGCTGAAGACAAGGTGGCCACACAGGAGAGATGAACTGGGAGCTTGTTCTGGACAAATTAGGGCATGTTTATTGCTGGGTAACCAGGATGACAAAGAGACTCATGCAATGTGTGAACAAAGAAGCCAGTGATGCATAGACTGGAGAAGAGAAATATCACAGAGAACCTATTTATTGACCAAAGATTGCATAGAAAAGGGAGCAGACGCAGGCTACAGGCCTCTTTTTGATCACTAAGAATAATGTTTGGGAAAGGCTGAGGTAATTTATTCCCCTCTACATTATTCTGTAAAACATCTAGACTTTCAGGGTGAAGGGAACTGCCTCTGAAGAGCTGAGCTTCCCATCAGTGCAGATAATCAAGCAGCAGCTCAATGGGTCTTGGGTGGGCATTCAAGGATGGGATGGAGCCTCTAGTATCCCATCTGTGTTAGCTATTTTCCAGTCACTGGGACAAAATACCCAACATTCACAATTTCAATGAAAAGAGATTTCTTTTGACTCACCATCTCAGTGGGTGCAGTTCAGGTTGCAGGGTGAAATGGCATGGTGGGAAGCCTGGTGGAGGAAGGTGCCACAGTAGTCAGGAACCAGAAAGAAAGGAGGAGCAGAGGATCAGACTGTTTCCTTCTACCTCATAGCCCTCCTGGATCACCCTCAACCAATCCTCACCTTGACTTGTGCCTGCCCTTGTCCAGGGGATATTCAGGGCCACTTCCCCCTGTGGTGGCGCCACACCGAGGACTTATCAGTGATCACCAGCATGGCCAAGCAGCACAGCAGGAACATTATATATCTACAGTGAGCATAGGTTTCAAATTAAAAAGAAGTCTGGCTGTCAGTTTTTCTTTACTTTGTGCCTTGCTGTTAGATAAACTCCGAGACACTTAAATAAAGTTGCTAATGAAGGTGATGTAAATATATGACTTCTGTAAAAGTGATTTGTGCAAATGGCTGTGGGTGGGGTAAACACTGTATAATAAAAATGCCTAGTAAATTTTAACTGGCTTCCCTTCAAAGTCTGAGTAGGAGTTTGAGGTGGGAGGGCTTGGCCACCAGGTCTGCTTGGCATTGTTTCTAAGCTACAGATTTATCTGGCGTAACGCTGCTGGGGAAATTGAAACATCAAATGTCAAATAAGTTCTCTCTGCTCTAAATCTTTATTCAGGCCCCTGGAGAATCATGTATCCAATGTGACAAGCCAATAAGCTCTAATCTTGTCTCCATGTGCTATTGAAAAGTCCCCCCCCTTTCTTAAAACCAGAGTCTCCTTTTATTAAATTTCATGGAAGCAATGGTTACTAGTTGGAAATCATACCATCTATATGTATACATGGGCTCGTCATTGGGATACAACTTCCAACATGGAAAGGTCTAACATTTCCCATGTTGGTCTTATTTTTACCTCCAGGTGAATCATGATGATAACAAAGCTCTCAGCATCTTCCCAAGGCCCTCAACACATAATGAAGTGGGAAGGAGAGAACTATGCTTCTGCTTCTTAGGAGCTGCAAGCCAAAGCCTGGTCCTTCTTCACCTATGTAGTGTGGAAGGGACAGTGAGTCCTAAGTAGAAGTAAGAAAATCTGGTAATGAAGGATGAGGCCAAGGGATCACTGGGCCTGTGATTCATCTTGCCTCTTGGTGAAACCAAAGTATCTGGAACACTGCAGTAGTAATGTCCTCTGAAGAGTTTGGGTTCCAGACAGACCAGCCTAGCTTGACACGGATTAGCCCGAAGACACTAAGAAAGAAGCCAGGCATTCAGTGAGAAGGACCGAGCTGGACACTGCTGGCCTTACTTCTGCTACCAGGGAAGTTTCAAAAACCCAGAGTCCACTCTGTCCCCAGCACCCTCTGCCTCCCAACCTCAACTTTCCCTGCATCTAAGGGGATGCATGACAGAAATCTTTGGAATCAGGTAGAGCTGTGGTCCATGAGGGACTTGGGGGCAATGGATAAAGCGTTGGTAGCAGTGATGGGCCAGACATAAAATACTCAAGGTAAAATGAAGCCCTGATCCTCTCTCAGAAACCCTGACCTTGGCAGTTATATTGTGTTCCTGACATGGTCTCAGGCCACACAGATCACCTGGACACCTAATATAGATTCAGAATTAGAGAGCTCCTTCTTTACCTGACTTGTCCTCCATCTCCTTCATTTGTCCCCATTGGTTAAAGTCAATAATCTGCAGCTATACATGATATATCTGGTATCTTCCATAGACTGCAAACTCAGTAGTAAGTATGTAGGTCCTCCCTCAGCTGTGGTTTTCAGAGCTCTCCTCCAGTCAAGCCCTTCTGGACAAGCTCAATTCTCCTTCCTGTGTTTGCATGCATTGTGATGATGGATTTGAACTCAAAAGTACTCTGGCAAAGGTCTGCTGTCCTCAGCTCACATGATCTGAGTCTGAGGAGCATGCCTGGGACAGCCTTCTGGGCCACAGCCTCCTTTATGAGGAGGGCAGACAGAAGATGAAGGAAACCTTTCAGAGTAGATCCCAGGAAAACAAAGTGGTCTGAGGGCCAGAGCAAGGACAGGAAGGCAGGACTTTGTGCTAATGCCCAGGCACATGATGCCTCCCTTGACAGAAACTCCATCTTTCAAAATCTAGTGATCTGAATCCTCCCTAAAATCAGTGTAAGGCTGCACAAGGGCACAGAATCACCGTTGCTCCCATCCCCAATCCCCTGTTCCACAGGATATTTACCATGGTGGGCACGACTGTGGTGACCTCATCTGTGGTGTGAGGCTGACTCATCTAGCATCTCTGAATCACTGAGCTCATCGAAAATGCAGCCAGACAATGCTGGCTGCAGGAGTCTGGAGTCTTTTCCTGGTTGTCATTGCTATCACTTCCTAAATGTTTTCCTTTCTTTCTTCTGAAACAATCTCAGTCATTTAGAAAAGCTGTGAGGATGGTGCAAGAATCTTTATTTTTCCTGAACTGCTTCCAAGTGTACTACTGAACCAAGGGTCCCCACCCACAAATGCTTCATGCATTCTCCAGATGAAGACAAACCCTGCATGATCATGAGATAGCCTTCAAAAGGAGGAAATGAGCTGATTCATTACCAACATTAGACCCCATTTAAGTTTTGCCAGTTGCCCTAGTAATGATGTTTTGGCAGAAAGATCCATCCCAAGATCACACATTAGATTTAGTTGTCATCTCTCTATAGTGTCCTTCTGCCTGGAACAATTCCCCAGCCTATCTTAAACTCCAGGACCTCGTTACTATTGAGGACCGCAGGCCAACTATTTTGATTAATGTCCCTCTCGTTGGGTTTGTCTGATGCTTCCTCTTGATTAGAGTCAGACTGCATATCTTTTGGTTTCATAGAATCTTATCAGGTGGAGCATGATTTGATTTGTCCCTAAGCTAATGACGCTAACTTTGATCACTTGCTTACTGTGGTGTCTGTCGGATGTCTCCTCTAGGAAGTCATTTTTTCCCCTTTGCAAGTAACTGTGTGTAGAGACACTTTGAAATTGGGTTTGCTCATTCATTTAGAACAGCAAGAAGCAATGATTTCACATCTCATTTAATGATTTATAACCTAATACTCTGATTATTTATTTTGATGCCCTGATTACCTCCGTGGGAGTTGCTCCCGGTGGCTTCCGTACCTTTTTCATGCATTGTCATTCTTCAAGCACGTCCTTACTTCTGGAACAATAAATTACTTCAAACCCATCTGATGCTTTGCTGCCCTCCAAGGAGACCTGATTCTTTTTAGTGGAGAGTGATATTTGGAGCCTAAGATCTGGAGACTGCATGTGCTCACTGGAATCTGGGTGGCTTCCAGGCTGCGTGGAGGATAGAGTGAAGAAAATGTATGCATGTGTGTACACATACAGCTATGTGAACTCATGGTTCCTATCTATCTGCCTACCTATTTGCCATCTATCTATCTACGCAATTGTGAGTTCATATACATACCATGAATTCCAATGGATAAAGGGATTAGTTGGAGGGACAGAAGGAGGAAGAGGAAGATGATGATGAGGAGGAATAAGAAATACTATTTCTTATATTCTTAGCTTCACAAAGTGATCTTTTCTCCTCTGTTCAAATGAAGAATCAGGGACTTCTGCTTGCAAAAAGCTGGGGTTTCCAAAGGCCCTGTTAGCTGGGCAACCTGAGTGTTGGCACATTAAGGTAAAGTACAGTGGAGACTGAGGTCGCCTTTGGGTAATATGTAGATTATCCCATTCTGAGGCACATTAACGAAGTGCTAATTGTGCTTTCTGGATGCAATTTAGTGCCAGTTGCAGGAATAACTCTGGCACCTGCTTGGACTTTAGACTTGCAGATTAACTCACATGGAAAGAGTAGCAAAACAGGGAATAATTTGTTCTCTAATAAGCTGCTTGGAAGCCAACTCATCTCTACAGTTGGTGTCAGAAAAGTGCAGCTCAGTGATTGGAACAGGAAGCCATGTATCTGGTACACTGAGTTCTGGGCTGTTTTTGCCAGACCTTGCTGAGCAACCCACCTTGTTTTGTACCTTGTAGCCTCAGTTTACCTTCCCTGTAGTACAGATGAGTCATTTATTTATGTCAGACAAACTGGATGCCAAGAGCACATTTTTTTCTGTGTTTGTCATTATTGCATAGGCAGGCTGATAAACATGACCAGAAGGTACAGGGTGAGGAATGAATATCTGCCTTTATGATCCCTTCTCAAGGATGTGGTTCTCAAAGTAGAGTCCAGAGACAGCAGCAGTGTGCTCACCGGAGAGACTGTTGGAAATGTCCGAATGCAAAAAATTCACCTATTACTGAGCCCTGCTCTTCTCCCTGCCTTTGTTCAGTTGGCTCTGGGGGAGGGTGGTGGCTTCCTGGCACAGGAAGTCTGTATGTCATCAGCTGCATGGCGATAGCATCATCGTCATTTTCCAGGGGCCAGATATGGGTAATATTAAAAAAGAAATCATGTGATATGCTGACAGCACTTAATGGGTAATTCAGGGGCCTTATTATTCCTATACATCATGCCTGGCTGTGACAGGCACTGAGCTCCCTGGCACGGGGGCAGGGCTTACTTGCTTTCAGTCTGCATTTTGTTTTTCTTCTGGAGGAGACAACTGGTGGCCAAGATGCTACATGGATAAGTGGTCCCAAGTCTCATTAGGGGCCAGTGGGTGATGAGGGTGTGTTAGGACAGGAGAGAGGCTCTGTGAAATTAAGGGGAGGGCCCTAATATTAGTGGTGGCTGAATAATGTTTATCAAACCAAGATCTCCAAGAGAGAACATCTGACAGAACACGCCTAAGCCAACACAGACAGGGGACAGTGTGTGCCTGGGCTGCTACCAGAGTCGGGTCAGGGACTATTTTAGAGTTTTGAGATGAGGACAGACTTTTATCTCTAAGAGATATTTCTCATGCAGTGTGTGTGTGTGTGTGTGTGTGCGTGTGTGTATGTGTGTTTATATGTGTGTGTGTGTGTGTGCTTTCTCTCGCTCACTGGGTTGGCATTGATTGCCATTTTTGGCTTGAGCAAGCATTTGATTCCCCCGTGTGGTATCTGAAACTGAAGTCATCTAGGGAATGGATAGATGGGAAATAGGTGGGATGGAAGAATAGGGCATTCATCCCCGATCTTCAGGACAGAGTCCACATTCCAGCAAGGACAGTGATAAGACATTTGTCCAATGTTTGGGTGGGTTATTCTACTCCCATTGCACTTGGAGTTTGGGACTTTTGCAGCTCTTGGAAGGGCCATCTCCTTGGCTAGGTGGCATGTGCCCAGCCCTGTGCCTGGTATACACCACACATCCAAAATGCTGTAGTAAAATTAAGGAATTAAATTCACTTCCTTTGGCTATGGGTATTCTTTCTAACATGTCAATCTCCCTGACACACTCATTGACTGTGTCTATGGGGGATGACAGGCAAAGTGAACCCTAGCATGGGTCTGCTCATGTATTGCTCACCTTTGTAGGTGTTGTCACAAAGACAGCTCAGGAAAGGATAAAGGAGCACTGGGGAGATCACTTAATGGCATAAGCACCTGCCTGGCAAGTGCAAGGTCCTGAGTTCAACCTCTGGAACCAAAAAAACCCCACAAAAACAAAAACATTTGGCCATAGAAAGAATGCAGGAGCACATTAGTGATGCAGCTACCCACTCAGGAAGGCAAGATAGCTTGCTCATTCAGTGGGCCCATCTAGAAGCATCTACCCCTAATTCTTGGCCCATTCTACCTCCAGCTGTCCTTCATGGTCTTGTGTTCAGCCCTGACACTCATCTCAGTCTCTACAGAGTGATCAAAACCACTGTGCCACCTCTTGGAAGTCCCCCAAAGGGAAAATCAGGCAGCCAATATGAACACACTATGAATTAATTAAAAGTAAAAATATAATTATTTTTATATTAAATGAGGTGTTGGCAATACAGCAGTAGTGATAAGTCCAAAGTGAGAAGATTCAGTGCTAATTCTCTTGCTGATGCACTAGGAGGCTTTGGGTAAGCGATGGATTTTACATTTGGTGTCCCTTGCATTGGCTTACTGCACATTTACTGAGAAGCTGTTAAGTGCACAGGATTGGGATGCAGAAAAGGTGGAGGATGGTAGAGGCCCTGGAAGCTGTTCCTTCCCCTGTGGACATAGGAGAGGCTTAGGAAGCATTGGAAGATGCGGAGGGTGCCAGCCCTGTCCTCAAGCTGAATACTCTGCAAAGCATTGCTTCCCTACATCACACGTCATACTCATGACAAATGAGTTCAGAGTATGAGAAGACACAGAGATGATGCCACACATCTGGTTTGGAAACTATCTCCAAAACAATAGAATGTCAGAAACTACACAGCAGGCCATGGGAACAGGGTATGTGAAAGAAGGACATAGATAATAAAGACTGTGCAGAGAAAAGCTGATTGTGTCCCTTGGCTGTGTTCCTTGACACTGGATGTGGCACTAACAGACTGCTCATCTGCCCAGGCCCTTGTCTGGGGAACTTCCTGTCTTTTCCCAGAAGATACCCTCGGTCAAGGGCACTTTCCAGAGTGAAACTTTCTGCTGCCTCATAAACTTTTTCCCTGCCTAGTTGCTAGGCAATGATGGCACTCACCAGAGGGGCTGCTTCAAAGCTGGGTGGCCATTCACCATCCCATCTGCAATTTAAATTCCCTGACAGGCAGAGGCAGCCAAGCTGTTCACTTGAGATTGCAAAAAGTTAGATTGAAATACAAGGAATATCCAATGCCTCAAGCCCTTCATAAATTTTGCTTTGATAGTAACGGGGAGAGAGGTGAGGAGAGAGGAGAGAGATGGAACAGAGGAGGGGGAAGCATCGTAGTGTAGACCTACACAGTCGATTTACATTTGATCACTGTGCTCCATTCCCCCTGGACCCCAGCATGTGCCTGATCTCCATTCTCTTGCTTTTTGTCCTGGCTCTCCCTACTCAACTCCTTTCCCCACTGTTCAGTTAGTGAGCCTCAAGCATCCCTCCGCCATTTGCAAGGCTGTCTGGACAAGATGAAGCAGAGACATAGCCCTTGGCTAATTACCTGGACTGTGCAGACCCCAGAGTGTCTACGTCCCCTTGTCTTTTCTGTCCTGGAGCAGCCTGCACCCCTCCAAGGTCTGGCAGTAACAGATGCCCTTGAACAGGCCAGAGCTACAGCTGGATTGCCACAGCGGGGCAATATACTGGGTCTCTGACTGGGATTTACTGGGTGCCCAAGGCTGCCCTGGATCCCAGCAGGAGCCCCAGGGAAGCTGTGCCTCTTAGCCCCTCAAATCTGGCTGTGGCTAAGGTGTCAGGGAGGTTTGTCAGCAGTGCTGCTGTTCTCCAGCTCAGAGCCACCAGGCAGCAGAAGCAGGTGCTGAGAACCTTAGACTGCTTCTCTGGAGATGTGATTCTGTGCTTAGTCCTCTCTTTCCATCTCTCCTCTTTTCCATTTTCTCCCTTGTGTCCTGCCTTTTTAATCTGGCTCCTGTAACTTAAATTTTTTTTGTTATAAATGCAAGTTCACAGTAAATAATGATTGCACTTTGTGGGGAGTTGATTCATATACATAATACACCTTAATTCTTTTCACTTCTCTTCCCAACCAGCACTTTAAAATGCTATTTTATTTTCTCTTTCTTCTTATTCATCAGAAACCATTTTTAAGTCACCTGGCATCCTGGGTTCTAATGAAAGCCGGACAGGTCACCTTGCAGTCAAGGTCCAACACAGACACATGGAGATGCTGGCCTTTCCCACTGACAGGCTAGGCATGGGCACAGTCCCCTGGTGGTAGGGAGGCAAGGACACAGAGCTGCAGGGAACCACATGTAGCTCCCACCTTCAGGGAGCTTCCAGTCTTAAGGCACATTAATTACATCAAATGCACTGTAAGGTGAGGACTGAGATCAGTACAAGGATCTCGGATGCTGAGGGGGAGCCAGAATGAAGTGAATCTCCTTTTCTCTACTAGGATAACTATAATCAAAATGCAAAATAACCAGACTTGGCAAGGATGTGCAGAAACTGGAACCTGCATACATTGCTGGTGGGAATGCAAAGTGGTGCAAGGTAGGAAGCAATTTGGCAGCTCTTCAAAAGTATAAACGTAGAATTAACATGTGGTCCATAATTGCCACATTTTGGTCCAAAAAATTGAAAATGGGGACTTAAACGGATATTTATACACCCATGTTCACAGAGGCCTTATTCATGATGTACAAAAGTGTCCATAGGTGTATGATGGACACTTAGGTACATACAACAGAATTTAATCAGTTATAAGAATGAAAATTTTGGGGCTAGGGAGATAGTTTGGCAGTCTAAGTGCCTGCCTGGCAAGCTCAAGGACCTGAGTTCAATCCCCGGTACTGCTGAGCCTGAACTTGTACAGCGAGATCATATAT
>PVKN010010036.1:0-23089 GCA_004027915.1 Capromys pilorides
TGAGTCTCACCCCCAGCATTAGTGCAATGCTATCATCACACCTTAATAGCAAATACCCTGCCTGAGGAAACATTCACTGTTCAACCATCGCTTGCTGGTTTGAGTTGCTGAGTCTTTCATCTTTCCCCCAGTTTTTATCTTCATCCATATATATATATATATATATATATATATATATATATATATAATTTTCCAGGCTACTAATTTAGTTATAAATAGTTAATTCAGCTAGTAAACTTTTCAGTTTGCTGGTCTGCTGGTCACACGTTTAAACTTCAGGATTTGGTGGCATGAGGCCCATGATTAGTATTATTATTATTTTCCTTCTGGTGTCCAACTATTACCTTTAATAATTCTATTTTACTGGGCTGTGTTCCAGTGATTTAATCTTGCCCTCCTCTTTTTGGCTGTTGCACTCCTCAGGCAGGCAGTTATTTTTTTTCTTGGACCCAAGTCTGGTTGATAGAATAGCTTCAAGGGCACAAAATCCCACAGGCTGTGATAACAAAGATATCTTACTTGGTGATTGTTAAATCAGTAATGGACCCACAGGCAAGGATTTGTGTATTTCTATTGCTGTTGTCCTCTGAAGAAGCTGAAATGGTAATAAAATTTTTATCTGAGTAACTATTTTGAATTTTCATTTCTAAAGATGACCCTTTGTGGGAGTGGGGGGAGCAGAAAAAGAAAGTCTTTCTTGGATATATATATATATATATATATATATATATATATATATATATATGTATCTTGCACTTGCCAGGCAAGCACTTACTCCACTATTCCATGGAGCTGTCTCCCCAGCCCTCTCTTGGATATATTTTTAGATGCTATAGTTCTTGTGACAAATTTTATCTTCCTAATATCCCCCTTTCCTGCTCAGGCTTCTTAGAAAAAGAAACAAGAACAAACAGACATAAATATTTGCAAGCAATGGAACGCACTGCTCAGATTTCTAGAAACCTCCTTGAAGATCTAAGGAAGCCACACAGCTTTGCAAAGGAACATGAGGGGAGGCACAGAGTTCTGTCCTCAGTCTGGGGCATGAAGCTGAAAAATCAAAGAGCTAGGATCAGATTTATGGCCAGCTGCCTCTGTTGCCCTGAGCACACCTGTAATCCCAGCACCAAGGAGACTAAAGAAGGAGGATCTCCCTCAGTTTGGGATCATCCTGGGTTATATGAGCATATTCAAGACCATCCTGGTCTATATAGCAAGACCCTGTCTCACCCCCAATAACCAAATTGTAAAATGGGCCTTATCAAATCTATTTAAGGGTTTGAAGATTAATACAGAGTAAATTAATCGATAAATGTTTGAGTATAAAATTCTAAACCTCATGTGCCTATGTCTACAATAAATAAATATTTTCTGAAATTTGGGCTCCACTGGTCCCAACACCTGTGAGTTTTTGTCAACAAGGATATTTTTCCAGCGATGCACAGAATGTCACCATACAGAACTAATTTGGTGTTAGTAAATGAGCTATTTTATATTTTGAAATCCATTTAGACATGTGCCCTTTTTTCTTAAATGAATCTCAGTGGAAAGCCCTTCTACTGTTCAGTGAATTTCTCCTGAGGGGAATTCACATAGTGGGATTCATCACCACTAATGGAGTAATTAATAGATTGTACTTAAGGCTGAGAATGGAATGATTGAGAAAACTCTCCCCCCAAGGTACTGAAAATTAGATCTCAGTTTTTCTTTAGCAGCGTTTGTGAACGAAGGTTGGTATTTTCAGTTCCACATTCAGCGTTGAGTAGGTAAGAAGGCTGACCAAGCTGAAAAGAGATGTGTGCATGCACAGTAAGGCCTGTGAGGCGGTGACGACGTCCACGTAAAAACAGGGTGAAGTGTGCACTGCAGTGCGGTAGGTGGGCCCTGGCTCACAGGCGTGAGGACCCTCAGAACCCGGCAGCCGGTGAGCTACTGACTTCCCTCTATAAGCGAGAATCCACATGCCTTCCTCTCTCAGCAGTCAGAATATAGACTTTTCTATGCAGAGTGGTGAGCAAAACAAACAGGGACAGGGAAGTGTGTCTTGGCATCTGGAGGCCCAGCGGAGACCTCCAGGTGGGCAGCTCTGTGTGGGCGACTCAGGGCATTCAGTTTGGGGAGGTGATGTGATGAAGACAGAATCTGAGGAACTTTCTTAAGGGAGAAAGCCTCTGGCAGATACAGAAAGATAGTAATTAATTTTCAGAAGTGTGTTATTGGTGGTATGGTTATAGCTTTGCTAACGTGAAAACACTAACAGAGATCCAGAGTGCTGCGCCCATTGGAAGCAAATTGCAGAATTCGTCTGTTTACTCAAGAAGCAAAACTCCTGCGCCCCCAACTTCGGGCCTTTAGCGCAGGCTCTTAGGGTTGGTCACGCTTGCTCCGGACTTGTTGCAGCATTATGTTAGATCCAGATATTTGCGATGTGTGGAAGGATAAAAATGTCACAGCGCCTTAGTCTCTTTTAAAAAAAAAATGGCAAAAACTTAAATTGCAAGGGTTCCTTTGCATAAAAGGAACGATGCGAGGTGACCCTTCCACCATCAGGAAAATAAGGCTTCTTAAACAAGCCTTCCATATTTTAGCAAATGGAAAAAAGTTAGAATTGCAAAGTTAAAATTCATGTGGTTCTTCTCCTTGGCATAAAAAAACCTTTGACAGCGCTCTCTTTGATGTTGCCTTCCCATGCATCACAGAGAAGGTCTTCTAGGTAGAGAGGCCTGCCTCCTCATGTTCCCCCTGCTGGTCTGGAAGGAGAACCTCTGGTGGTCCACAGAATCACCAACAGGACCCCAGAGGGGAGGCCATGCACAAGTTGGCGTGTGAGCCTAGGGTATGCACGAATTCCTTCATACAATAAATGCTTTTGAGCACTGTTATGGTTTATGTCTAGCTGTCCCCACAAAGCCTCATGCAAACATGGAGCAGGAACTTCTAGAGTTTGAGACTTGATTCACGATCCACTGGGATTATGTGTTTTAGTATTGATGGAATTATGGGTCTGAGTACTTCTGGATTATGGGTGCAGCCTAAGGTGGAGAGGCTGAGGCAGAGAGCCTGAATGTAATATGAAGAGAGACAGAGACAGACTTGCGCTGTTGCTTTCTGCTGCCTTGTTTATAGTCAGTTGCCTGCATTGTGATTGTTGCTGTTCCACCCCCGTGAACTGTGTGCTCTCTGCCCTGTTCCACTCAGCCTTGGGCCAGCCAAATATGGACTGAAACCTCCAGTAACTGTGAGCCTAATAAACCTTTCCTTCCTTCATTTTGAGTATCAGGTATTTGTCCCAGCAACAAGTAAAAAGTAACTAAGGGGGCTAGGGAGATAGCTCCATAGCACAAGTGCCTGCCTGACAGTGCAAGGTTGTGAGTTTGAACCCCGGTCCTACAAAAAAAAAAAAAAAAAAAAAAAAAAAAAAAAAAAAAAAAAAAAAGTAACTAAGACAAGCACCAACTTGTCTAGGCGGAAGTACCCTGTGCCTTCCTTTAATGCTTTGTTGGGACTGCAAAGAAATTATTACTCTTTAAAAAAAAATAAGTAAAGGAGAATCTTCACTTTGATTAGCACGAGGTCCTGCAAATGTGTAGCCAGGCAGTGGCAAAGTAAACACAACCTTCTGACCTCATGGAGCATGCTTGCCAGGATTCGAGTTGGCCTTGGAGGACAACTTCCTGTGGGAAGAGAGACACACATGAAAGTCCTCCTAGTAGCATTGGAGAGGAGGAAAGAGGAGGCAGTGTTATCTGGTCTGTGGGGTAAGTGTAGCTTTAGAGACACAAGCAGGAAGCAGACTTTTGCCAGAAGTCAGGTAGGGGATTCCGACAATGTGTGCCCATGTGCTGCGTGTATAGACAGGTGTGGGGAGGTCCTGTGTGTGTAGGGTAAAGCTGTACTCACAGACTGAGGGATGCAGCAGAGGAGAGCAGGCCTGTGAGGGGTGCCATCCTGTGAGAACTTTCCTGCAATAAGAAAAAACTGGATCTGTGGGTTCGAACCCTTGGCCTCACTCACATCCTGGGGGCAGGTGTTGGCTATATTTAATTATTTTACAATGTAAACATCTATCCAAACATCATAGAGTATCCCATCGATGTATATAATTTGTCAATTAAAATAAAATTGTTAATATCAACATTGATTTAATATAAAATCACTTTGGGGAAAATTAGCACTACACTAAGCCCCTATTTCCAGTTAAATCAGAATGTCAGGGATGAGGGCAAAGGCACAAATATTTTTTAAAGCAATCAACAGATTCTAAAGTGTAACCAGAGCTACAAATGCTAGACTTAGGCAACAGGGAGCGGGATGTAGGATGACACACTGATAAACTATGCAGGGGGTGCTCTGTCGTGACTGTATTTCAGAGGGACCTTAAGGAGCAGGAGGCTGAGCTGCAGAGGCTCAAGGCGAGAAGGAGGGCAGAGCATCTAACCACAGTGTGCCCTTGACTCCCCTGAGGATGAGATGAAAGGGGTCGGGGAGTGATGCTGAGGCAGCTGGTCCTCTGCCACACTGTGGTCCAGAGGAGTCAGGACACAGCTCCACTAGTCCAGGTGAGAGACAGCCTACAGGACACAAGACAGTGTGCCTGAGATGAAGGTATCAGTGGTGAGCCCCTGATTTATTGTTAGAATCAACCAGTGGGTGTTGTATGAGGAAAATTTTTTTCTACTTAGAGCAGCTCTGCCTAGGTGCTCTCAGAGCTAAACACTGGCTCAGTGGAGAAGCCCAGGCAGGTAATAACCATGTACTGGGCATGAACTCCAGGCACTAGGCCTTGGGGCTCATGCACTGGCAATGAGCAGCAGGCCTGGCTCTTAACCAAGTATTACAGACTTTTTGTTTGTTGTTTGTTTTTTGAGACAGGCTCTTGCTATGCAGTTCAGGCTGCCCCTGAGTTCACTTTGTAGCCCAGGCTGATTTTGAACTCACAACCACCATCCTGCATTAGCTTCTCCAGTGCTGAGAGGAGTGTACCACACTCCTAAGGCCCCCAGTGACCTGTGCAGACGTGCTGGTTCCCTTTAGCTGATCTTGACTGCTAACTTTTAAAGATAGGATAGTCATGTCACATAGACAGTCCCCTTGCTAGCCCTTAATAAGTACTATTCTTTTTTTTCCTTCCCAGGGATGTAACTTTTCTTTAAAAAGCTCTACTAAGCCTTGATTTATTTTTGGATAATTACATATCATTTAGCAGATAGTAAAGGCAGATAGGAGAAAGATAGCTGGGAGAAGGCAGGTGAATGCAGAGAGGGTGAGAACTTGAGTTTGGTTCGGATATGTTAAAGTTGTGGGGCTCTTTGGTATGTAGTTGTCATAGGTACTTGGCTATGCAGATCTGGACACACATGTGGAAGGCCTGGCATGCAGAAATGGATTCAAAAGTGTTGGGATCTGTGTAGAAACTGGATGTGATGCCTGGCCTGGGGAACCAGGTGAAATCTACTCAGGGTAGGTGAATGACCTTTACCCTGAAAGTTAAAATGATATGAAGTAGATCAACAGAAGAAGAACGGTGTTACTGTTTATGCCGCCCCCCCAACCTGCCAAGCTTCGTGCCCTAGGAGGTGGGACGTTGGGGAGATGATCTGATCATGGGGTGTGGTCCTGACCAGTACCTTGGGCCACTGATGAGTTTATAGTTAAATTGATGTTTGGAGAAGAAATGCCAGAGCAGGCAGTCACTGGGGGAGCAGCCTGCAAGGGAGAGCTCCCCCTCCCTCCTTCCCTCCATCTCTCCTTTTATTTTATCTTATTTTTATTTTTTATTTTTTTGTATTTTAAGGAAGGGTCTACTGAGTGTTTGGGTCTCACTACTAGATTGGAATCGTAGTGATCTGCCTGTTTACAGTCTCCCAAGAGCTGGAATTACAGGCATATGCCACCATGCCCAGTCTTATTTTTATTTTTTAAAGAGCATAAAAAATAGTTTAAAAATAGAAATGGTGAAGGATTTCATTAAACAAAATGATAAAATTCAACAGTGATCATTACTTTGCATATTGTTGTCTTCAAATTAGTTGTTCAGATACTAGATATAAGCATGAAAAATTGGTCAAAAAATTTTAAAAAGTTAGAAAGGAGAGAGAAAAAAATTAAGCATTAATTTTTCCTTTCAACAGACCAGCAGAAATCAGCTGGTTTGATTTCTTACGATGATCCAAGCTATCCTGTTATATACATATATATTTATTTTTCCTTTACTTCTTGCTTTCTTTTATCCTTTACCCTCATCCCAGTTGCTCCTTTCCTTTAAACAGTTTGTTTCTCTTTCACATTATCTATTGTACCTTTCAGATTTTATTTACTCTTTAAGGCTGTTATGCTAGGGAGATAAGGCGATGTTCACACATATGGGTCTGATTTACTTCACTTATAAGTATGGTCTCTAGTTATATCCATTTATCTATAGAAGTCTTGAGTTTATCTTTCTTTATGGCTGAATAGTACTTCATTGTGTAAAAATACCACATCTTTTTCATCCATTCCTCAGTTGATGGGCATTTGGGTTGTTTCCAAGATTTAGTTATGACAAATTGAACTGCTATAAACATGGGTACATGTATATCACTGTGGTAAGATGTTCTCAGTTCTGGAAAAATACACAAGAGAAGAATAACTGGTTTGAATAGGACCTCTAATCCTAGTTTTTGAGGAATCTCCACACTGATTTCCATGGTGGTTTTACCAGTCTATACTCCAGCCAACAGTGAAGAAGCATTCTCTTTTCCTCAAGCCTCCTTCAGCATCTGTTATTGGTTGACTTCTTGATGTTAGCCATTCTTTGGAGGGTGAAATGGAATCTCAGTGTTGTTTTAATTTACATTTCTCTCATGATCAAGGATGTTGAATGTTTTTTCATATATTTATTTGACATTTGTATATGTTTATCTGAGACATGTGTATTCATCTCAATGCCCATTTTTTGATTGGGTCTTTGAATGAGTAACTGATTTTTTAATTCTTTATGTGTTCTAGATAGAAGTCCTTCGCCTGCAGGACAGTTGGCTAAAGTTTTTTTTTCCCCCAATTTATAGGTTTTCTTTTTAATTTGTTGATTTCTTTTGATATGCAGATACTTTTCAAAAGGATGAGATCCAGTTGTTGATTCTTTGAAGTATTTCCCTTGGTTTTTATTCATGAACTCTCTGCCTATTCCTACATCTTCAAGATTTCTACCTACTTTCTCCTCCAGTAGATTTAGTGTTTCTGTTTTAATATTTAAATCTTTGATTCCCTTTCACTATAGTTTAGTGCATGGTGATAGATGTGAGTCTAATTTTAGACTTTGAAATGTGGAAAGCTACTTTTTCCATCTCTCTCCATCTCTCTCTTCTTCCTGTCTGCCATGCCGCTGACTGTTTCTCCTCTGTGATGTCCCTCTGCCATGCTGCCCTGCATGGGAGCCAGCAGATTGGAGACTGAAACTTGAAAAACTGTGAGCCAAATGAACCTCTCCTTCTGTAAGTTGTGAGTGCAGGATATTGCGTCTCAGCAAGAAGAAGGCAAATAGCACTACATATAGATTTACTTAACATAAGTTTTGATGTGGTGTGGGAGGTTTACTAAGGAGGAGAAGAACTAAGGATGCAGTCAGAGCTAAACAAGTATCATCATCCTTGTGGGTTTAATCATCCATCTTCTGATAAAATTTTAGAGAAGATTGCATTTGTACTGAACATGTATAGAATATTTATCTTGTCATTATTCCCCAAGATACACAGACATTTACAAGGCATTTATGTGTATTAGATACTATATGTAATCTAGAGATCATTTGAATATAGGGGAGGATGTACATAGGTTACGTGCTGATACTGTGCCATATTATATAGGGGAGTTGATTGTAGTATCTGTGGATTTTGGAACTGATGGGATTCCTAAACAAACTCCTCACAGACACTGAATTAGACAAAGTGTAGTGAATTATAAAAATGTAACAATGTGAAAGGGCTGGACTGATACAGTGAATGGCTTGGAGACGTGGCTGCCACGGGAGGATGAAGATTAGTCTGATAGGGTTTGTAGATTTCCTCCTGCCTCAAGTCCTCCCCCATGATAAACATGGATGACACTTTTCCTTCTATGGTGGGCAGCTTTCACCTGAAAATTTCATTACCTACTTTTAAGAGGCAAATATGCCAGGGCAGCATGTCCTGTACCACACCAATTTGGGAGCCACAATGCCCACCTACCAGGTCCCAAGAGCTTAATTTGGCTCCTTCTATTGTTATTTACTTTTCTCTCAGGGACCTAAAATCCCTCTTAGTAATTTAACTCCTTCTATTCCCTAATCCCTACTCTTCCAGACTCTAAATGTCTCTAATAACATTGGTTTCCTCGCACATCAGTGGAAGTGATTGTATATTCCATGAGCCAGCTACATTACCATCTTAGCTACACACTGCCAGGACCCCCTCTTCTTAATAATGCCCCCAAAGTGCTCAGTTCTGTGTCAAGGTTGAAAAAGAAGAGGAATTGGACCTTTTCAGACAACTAGGACTTTGTGAGCAACTGGGGGAACAAAGGAAAGGGAAGGAATTGAATAAAGGAGGGCATAAAATAACGCTCATCCAGCTGCCCCACATAATCAATCAATAAAGGAACATTACAGAAGATGAAACAAATAAAGTATAAAAGGTGCTGCTGTTGCATTAACTCTCCGTTCACCAAGTTAGGTGACATCTGAGCTCCACTTGGAAGCTGACTTGTGTTTCATGTTCTTCGCACTGCTGTCTTGGGGTCTTGGGGATTACAGGGTGGGATCTGATGTAAGAAAATCTGAGGCTCGTCTCCTAGTGCAGAAGCTGACGGTTGAGAATCCTTTCATCTTTAGGACTCCGTGGAGAAGAAACAGGTTGGATCAGGTGATATGCACCTGTAATCTCAGTCCTGGGGAAGCCGAGGCAGGAGAGTGGCAAGGTTGGGTTCAGTCTAATAAACTTAGTGAGCTCCTGTGTCAAAAGCTAAGAAAAGATAGGGATGTGACTGAGCGAAAGGCAGTGGGTTCACTCTCCAGTGCCAAAACAAAACAAAATCTGTGACAGTTGAGTGAGGTATGGGTGGGATCAAAATTTTAAAACTTCTTGCTCTTTCTAGGATTTTAACCATTTTTTCACAGAATTACAACCATGTCAGGCTTATCAAAAGTTCTGATAGGTATAGGGAAAGTGAGTAACAAATGAATGCAGTTTTCTTGGACATGAAACTCTTGCAAGTATGGTTTCCATGGGTGGTGGTGGCAGTAAATTTTTTGTTTGTTTGGAATAGATTGAAATATCAGTATAAAGTAGCTGATATTCTGGAACTTTATTCAACAGGCCTATATAAAACAGCAAACATTTTATGACACTGACATTTCATATTTAAGTCAAGCAATACCACTTTGAGGCCTCCCAATGTAATAATAATAACAATAATAATATTACTACTACTAATAGTAGATGGATGGTTTAAATTAATGTTTTAAATGTCATTAAATGTTTTAAAACCAGTTGATTTCTTCAGGGCTTTGGATGAAACCATATCTTTTCCATAATGCTCTCAAGAAATGATGAGGTAGGTAAGGGGAAAGGAACATTGGAGTGTTTAGTTTTTCAAATAGCATAGCCAAGGGGTACTGGTACCTTTTTCCCCTAATCCAAGGTACGGGGAGGGAATAGGTAGATAAGGAAACCAAAAATTCATTCATAAGCCTGTGAAATCATGTAACACATTCTCCCTGTTCCTTGTTTTGTTTTGTTTTTCTGTATTTTTTTAGGGAAGGGCCTACAAGGTGTTCAGGGTCTCACTACTAGATAGGGCTTATAGTGATCCACTTGTTTACAGCCTCCCAAGAGCTGATATTACAGGCACACACCACCATGCCCAGTCTCAATTGCCATCTCAGTGGGCCCCGGGGATGGGGCTGGTACAGCAGGCCTGGGGATCAAACCCCAGTCCCCTGCACCTGCTTGCAGGTGCTTTAATCTGCTGAACTATTTGGCTGGCCCTGCTCCTTGTTTTTTTAAGCCACATGACAAGTTGATTTGTTTATTTCTATGTATTTCATAGAATTTCCATTTCCTTGAATGGTTGGTTATACAATTTGTATTTATGCAGGGAGATCACTTTACAAATTTCATGTCAGTACATGTCTTGGCTTTAATGACACAACTTTAGAGAAAACTACAGATTGATATAATTATCAGGACATGATGGGGTGTGGAATTTCCTTCAGGCAGCACCTGTCTTTCATTTATGAGAAGACCTTGAAAAAGTTAAGTGCATAATAATATTGAAAATCCATGAGTAGACAATAAGTTTTGTCAAAATATTAGCAATCTGTTAAGTTGCAATGTTTAAATATTGAATTTAAAACTGATTTGGTGCAAATAAATTTAACTTTAGAGGAAAATATTTTGCAAAGGAGGCATGGGGAAAACACCTGGGAAAGGAATTTGGGGACTGTGAAGTTTTGGATCAGTGTGGTCATGGTTGAACCTGTGGTATAGCTTGGGTTCTGTCGTGGTTTGATCCTAGGCTTGTGTGAATTGCATGGATATCTCTCTCCTTTCTGACTCCTGGTTTGTAGAGGCTTGGTTCCTTTTCAGGCCAGGTAATAGTTTTCCTGCTAGTGAAGCTGGGGCATTGTGTGGTGCCTTGAATGGTAAGGGATTAAAAGCCTGCTCAGGGTTTTTGGAGCCTGCTGAAGAGTATAGAGGTGAGTCATGCAGCTGCCTTTCTAATGCTCGAGGGTAAGCAAATGGCAAACTAGAATTACCTCAAGGAGATTAGACTTTCAGTGTGATGGTCACTCATGATTGAAGACAGTAGCAATTCCCATTGACACAAGTGTATGGCATGAATGAGGGAGAACTTCCAAATGATTATTACGGAAAGAAAAGCAGAGGTGAGTATATGCTCTCACTGGTGATATTATATTGTGATCTATGGAATTATGGAGAGCAGATAAATTGATCAATAAAAGGAGCATCTGTACTCTCAGCCTTGGCAAACCTCTACCCCATTTAGATAATTCCCTGCACATGCCGAGGTGGTTTCCAGGGTACCTTGAAGGTACTCAAGGTACTTACTGTCTGTTATAAAAGCCTCAAAAAGAAAGAAGTAAGGTACATTTTCACTACCACATCCTTCTTAGGAAAGAGTAGCCCCATGAGACTCCTCAGATAAAAATATCCCTTCTTGGCAGCATATGGTACATTATTTTTTAAAGAAATGCTAGTTCTAAGAGAGCCAGCCTGCTAGAGGCATTCCTTATGGATCTGCAATGCTTCCTCTGAGGACTGGGAGCAAGCTCAAGGCATTCGTGTCTAAGAAGGAAGCCAGAAGAGGTCTGTGGGCAGCACAGTGCCCAAGGGCTGGCCAGCTACCCAGACAGGTATTGTCTTGTGGGAACCCCTGAGGGTGGAAAAAGATGCCACTCCAGAATATGCCAATTTGGCATAGAGATTATTTTGAGTTTAAAGGTACTTGCAAAATAGCACAGGGAACTCTGACTTCACCTCTTCTTCCTGAAAGCAGGAGATGAAATCTTTGAATAGAATATACTTCCTTAAACCAGGAGAAAAAAACAGCATTATCTCCAGAGATGGGGAGCTGAGGCTCAGGGAAACCAGCCTTGATAAACTAACCCTTCTCTGTCTTGTCATTTCTCAGTAATTACCCCAGACCTAACTCTTCAGTCTTGCTTCTTGATTGTCTTTGTTCTATCAAGTATGTAAGTATTGACACCTCTCTGAGTCCTTATTTTTCTTATGGAGGCTTCCACTTATGTTCAAAACTCTGTACACTCTTCTCCTGTTAATCTCTCTCATGGTAATTTGCAGGCCCCACCAGAGATATCTATTATATCAGGAGCCAGATGTTTTTGCTTTTGCTTTCCTGACAATAAATACTAGACTGGTGAACAGCCAGATCAGAAAAGTGCTCCATGTAACCTCAAGAGGGAGATTTTTCCATGAGACTCTAAATAATATTCTTGTCAGAGGTAAAGACAGTGCTTGAAATAGGCTTTGCAGTCAATAAGTGGGTATATCTGTGCCTTTATCTTAATTTTCACCTACAAAAGGATCTGAAGGCCTGCATTTTCATCCCTAATGTTTTTGAATGACATTCAGTATAGATAGTATTATTATGCACACTAAGCTGAAAATCCTCCTGAGGCTCCTTTTTAAATATTAAATTCTTAGCGTTTTCCAAATTTCTCCACGGAGATATTGGTATTTTTAGAAAATCAGTTGACATATGGGTGACAGGACTATGGGTGTCATTGAGGAAAAGCCACACCACTCTTGGGCTGTGTGTATAGCTCAGAAAAAAAAACCCAGTTTGCTTAGCATGAATGAGGCCCTGAGTTTGACCCAGTCCTGGACATTCCATTAAGTCTGGATACTTGCCTGCTATCTAGGCCTCAACTCAGAACTTGCTGGAGAGAGCTGAACAAATGAAGAATTCAGTCAAATTCCAGAAAAGAGAGTGCAAAAACCAGTTTTGCATGCTGTGTTGGGTGAATATCTGGTCTCTGCAGGGAGCCAGCAACTTTGAGGATCTACTATAGAGATACATAATTAGCATCTCAAGAGGCAAAGAGCAATAAACAAAGCCCAGGGACAGCAGTGGTTTGGGAATCCCAGAAAGCTGAGATTCAAGGAGAAAGATAACATCTTACCCTGAAGGCTTTCCATTAGCAGTCTCCTCCCTTGCTTGAAACTTTTGTAATAAGTACTTGTGTGAACCTAGCATTGGGCAAATGGAGGTCAGAGATTGTAACACTTCTTTACTAAAGTGATTATGCACCTGAGCACACTCCTTGACCCCAAATAAAAGTGAGATACTTCTAAAGGTCGGGACTCACTTCGAGAGAGACAAATCTCAGTGAGACCTCTGAGCTAAATTCATCAGGTCTTCTCGTCTTTCCTTTTGGCACCGACACATAACATTACAACAGTCTAGTCTAGTGGCTATATCACATGATTTTGGTGTTACCCAACCATCTCCCCCTACAGCTATGAGTTCTTCGTAAATTATTCAACTTTCGTGGTCCCTGTTTCTCCACCTGAAGAACTAGAGTCATAAGAGTGCCTCAATATATGGATGTGAGGTTGAGACAATAGAATCATCTCAGTAGTGACCTTAGGTGAAGTGCTTCTTCATTAAGCATTGCATTTAATGTCACTAAAGGATGAATGGCAAGAGTGTCTTTCAGGACTTGGTTAGGAGGCACTGACCAAGATAGTGCTCATTCTTACCTCACTCTAGGCTGTCTTCTCCTGTTGTTGAGGTCAGAAAACCAATGACTACCACACTTCCTGGGCTCTGTTTCTGCTGGAAAATTGTTTTCTTTCACTTGACTTGCATGCATAATACAAGCATTGATGTGGAGAGGTCATGGTCAACTTTATACAGCCTTTGGCAATCTTTTACAGAAGCCAAGCTCATGGGATCATGGAATTTTCTGGAGCATCAGACAAGGTTTATAGGTGGTAAGAAGCCATGACCTTTTGATCTTGGCTTTCAGATTCTCATTTTGTTATTCCTGGATTTCAGCGGTGGTTGTATGAACCCAATATCTTCTGAGGCAGCCTTCTGACTCCCCACTTTCCTGATTTTGGCGGAGGGAGCAGCTCCTTGTATGTCATGAGTTTCCTCTGAAGACTTATCCCAGAGCTTGCCTTTCTAGCCTTTCTGCCATGTCTGTAGTCAAATCTACCTATCTTGAAGGCACTTAGATTGGAAGCCATTCCAAGCACCAAACTCTAGCTTAAATAGTAAGCAAGTCACATGAGAGGAGAGATAAAAAAGGGGGATAGAAAAAAAATAGTGGATAGTGGAAAATGAAAGATGCAAGAAAATACGGAAAGAGATATTTTAAGTGGCTGACAAGGTAACAATCTCAGTTGATGAAAGTCCAGCTGAAACATGAAAACTCAAGGTGGATTAAGTGAAATCTTATAGGAAACTCTAGATACTTGGTCATGGGGATTTTAAAAGCAATGTATGTTTGAATAAAGTTTGTCTATAGTATAAAAGATCTTTCAACTGACTTCCTTCTCTTCCAAGGAAGTACAGGAATACTATAAATGGTTTGAGTAACAAAGTTTGACAGCAAGTAGTTACTTTGGTTTCTGCCTCAACTAGACAGAAATACATAGACTCTGTAAGCACAAGGCTGGGAAGTCACTCTGTATTGGTACTCTCCCACCTGCGGCTTGATGGTTAAGCCATTCTCTCTTCTGGGGCTGTGTTCTCATCTTAGAGGCTGATCTGTTACATTTATAGAAGGGGATCAAGTACTGCAGGAGCATTCAAGGCTATTAAGCATAACACACGCTTCTGATGATTTTTGCATTCAACTGTGGTGTGGAATAATCCTGGATATAAGAGCCCTTAAGAAAAAGCTCTCATTAGCACATTTATCCACATGTGTCTAGTGATAACAACTCTTAACGAAATGTCAGTGCACTTATTGGTCTTTGAATAAAGCTGGTTTATGAGCAAGTGTTCTGTAAAAAAGCCAGTTGAGTGTAAAGCAAGCAACCATTTCCTTAGTAATCTGTCTGGGTAGCAAATTGGGATCATTCTGTCTTCCTGTCACACAGTTTGCTAGCAAGGTTCAGAAAAGTTTGCTGTGCCTGCTCTTACCAACTGTGGAGGAAATCAGGAGGCTACAGCTGCATCCCCATAGTGAAGGGTTTTCAGGAAAGATTCCCAGCCCCACCAAGTTGGAATATTACTAGTATCATGTTCTGGTACAAGAGGTAATATGTTGGCTGAATTTACTGAAAGGATAGATTTTAATCCAGGGAGTGACAAAGATGCTCAGGGCAGTGGTTCTTGATAGTATAAGCCACACTAAGTTTCAAAGTGATGCTACATTTTCAAATTGTGTTCTGTAGAAAACACAGTTAGTAATTTTTCCCCTAGATTTTTTGCACCAATATGCTCCCCAACATAAGATCATATTCTGAGCTGATGTGTTAGAAGATGGCAAATTTGGCTACTTTCTTGCTCAAGAATCCCTTCTGTAATGATTTAGGTATGCTATTGGATGGAAGAATAACAGGTTTTTGATACTGAGAATTGACACCTAAGTGCATTCCATCACTGCACACAGCCTTTTCAGCTTCTCATTTTGGATACAGTCTCACTAAGGGGGCCTATGTCAGCCTTCTGAGTAGATGAGACTACAGATATGTGCCACCAAAGTTGGAGGCCAACTAGGTAATGATGGTGGCTAACTCTTTTTTTTTTTTTTTTTTTTTTCCTGTTTGTTTGTTCGTTTTTGAGACAGGGTCTCACTACATATTCCAGGCTGGTTGTGAACTTACTATGTAACCCAGGCTGATCTCAAACTTAGACTGATCCTTCTACCTCAGCCTCCTGAGTGCTGAGATTACAGGCATATGTCATCATGCCTGGTTGGCTGACAATTATTAATTGTATACTTCAAAGTTGTTAGAAGAGGCAGGGTATGGTAGCACATGTCTATAATCCCAGCCCTCTGGGAGACCAAGACAGGAAGATTTTGATTACAGTCCTGGAGGGGTAACTTAAAGTGGGACCCTGTCTTTAAAAAAATGCTGTAAGAGAGAATATTGAATGCTTCCAATATAAAGAAATGATATTTATATGAGGTGATGGATATGCCAGTTACCCTAATCTATTATACTTTATATACATGTATTGAAGTATTATACTGTACCCTATAGATATAGACAATTATTTTCTGTCAGTTAAAAGTACTGTATATGAAGAAGAGGCCTGCCATGCCGGCCTCATCCCAGGGGTGCACTGAGACAGCAGTTGAGATTGGGTGTGGTGGCGCTCACCTGTAATCCCAGCTTTTGGGAGGCTGTAAACAGGCGGATCACTACAAGTCTGATCTAGTAGTGAGATCCTGTAGACTCTTCCCCCTAAAAAATAAAAATAAAAATAAAGAAGAAGAAACACTTTGCTTCTGAACACTCAGCTATCCCCAGCTTGAACTATTCTAACAAAGGAGAGGTCACTATATTTTGAGCTTGTTCCATCACTGCTGTTACAGGGATTATTATTCATTTTGTCCAATGAGCCATCTAGCAGCTTCTACCTGGTGTTGCTAAGTCTGTGTACTTGGGACCTGCAAGGAATGAAGCAAAATTTGTTTCCTTGTAGCAAAATTTTGGTCTATCCTTTTAAGAGCTATTAGATGGAGGCTAGCTGCTGCAGGACACGAAGACCCCCCTGACCAGCCCACCCCACCCCCACATTTCCTTGACACCTGGATGCTTATCTAATCAAATAAGCAAGGAGACTGTCCCCGGGGCACCATTGCAAGATTGCTTCTCAAACAGGTCTGTCTGCATGTACAGTAATGATGGGTGTGAGCTTGTCACCCTCGCCCTATTCTGTGGTGAGAAGAAAGTCATACGTTCTCATCATGTTTGAGGGAAGAGCCGCAGCAGGCATGAGTGGGGAGGTTGCCCTCATGCCTGTCTCAGGCAGAGATTTTTCCAGAAAAGCTTCTCTAGTATATGAGATAGTATTTTTCTGAAAGATGGAAAATAACATCAGAATAATACAGAAGGGTGCCGTAGGAGAAATAATAGCAATAAGAGTAAAGTAGGTAAGGAACTGATCAGGTTAATACAGTGGGGCAAATTAAGGAAGGGTGGGAAATAACAAAGGGTGATGCAGTCATTCATATTGCATTCCCCTGGTAGCAGCGACACAACTCAGGCTTGCCTCAACCCAGTGGTGTGCTGGATGGCAACTGATGATTGAGTTTTCAAGAATTTTGTAGGCCAGTTGTTCAGTAGATCCAACATTAAAATGGCGTGGTATAAGTAGACAGTTAAATTAACATCAAATGTTTCCGGAGTAACTCAATGGTACACACTGGCTTAGTTTGTACGGAGCTCTGGGTTTAATCTTCAACACTGAAAAAGAAGAAAAAAGTTACTGTATTTCAAGCAAAGGTGATAAATACTCAAAGTCCATCCCCTCCTAATTGTTTTATTACATCTACTCTTATCTGTGTTCCGGAGGTTATTTACATCTCTCATCCCCCTATTCTGTATCTCTTCTCATTTTTAAATGCAGGCACATCACATGGGTAGTTTAAATTGGCCCTAGTGGGAGATATCTAACCATCAATCTTCTGTAAGACTCCAGCTACATACCACATTACTGTGGTCCCCTACCAGAAGAATTTATAATAAGCCCTTCTAAAATAAATCCAGGGCCAGCAAGATAGCTCAGTGGACTAAGCTCCTGCTTAGGCAAGTGCAGAGTCCATGCTTCGATCCCCAGTACCACCTGCCACCCTGGCCCTGACGCCGGGTCACTGAGCCAGCCACAGAGACCGGGTGTGGTGCCATACACCTGTACTCCCTGTGCTGGGGAAACTGAACACAGGAGGATCACTGAGTTTAAGATGTGTAGTGAGACCCTGTACCAAATGATGATGATGATGATGATGATGATGATGATGATGATGATGATGATGATGATAATGATGATGATAAAACAAATCTGACAAAAATTGGAAGGACCGACAAATATTTTAAAAACTTAGGCAGTGAAATGAGGTCTGGAGATATGTTAACAGTTTGCCCTATTTTTGCCTCATGTGTTTTACATTCATAGCTTACACTTTCACAGTGGCTTTCTGCTGGTAGGCAGAGCCAGTGGTTGGATGCATTCTACAGGGAAGTTCGCATTTACTTCCTTGAGTCTGTTCTAGGTAGTTCATGGTAATTACCTTAGTCTTGTGTCAGTACTGGTTTTACCACATTCTGCTCTCTTCAAGGATTAGCTGGGGCTAATGTCTGGTCATCTGTGATAACAAACCTGAAAGAGAGAGCACCATAAGAACATCAGGAGGAAAGGGAATGAATTTTATTTTTTTGTAGATTGATTTTCTCTACTATGAAACAACTTTTAAGAATCTTTTTAAAAACTGTTTTTTAAAGTGTTTGAGCTGGGGTGTCATCCTGTGATTCAAGAGCTCATTCCTTGACCATCAAACTATACTGCTTCTCAAATTGTTGTACTCTTGATTATTTTTATAACAGTTCATTGAGGGATGGATTTGAGATTTTTCCATTTTTGCTATGTTCATTAATTATATTTTTTTAAGTTTCTGCTGTGTGTGTGTGTGTGTGTGTGTGTGTGTGTACTAGGGATTGAATCCAGGGCATTGCCCTGAACTACACCCCAAATCCTGTTTAGATTTCTTATTTTAAAAATTTACCTAGATTGAACTGACCCTTGTGATCCCTCTCACGGTGGTGGGCCACTATGCCTAATTTATTTTGTTTTCTTAGTGCTCTGGGGATGTATGGCCTTATTGACCAGGAGAGCCCTCAAGGACTAGCCAGTCCTCAGAGATAGCACATGATTCCTCTACAGGTGTAACTCTTAGAGGCAAACTAAGGAATTCAGAGCCCATTTCCCAGTTCCCTCCTTTATTGAGCTCATGATACTCTCAGCTACTCTCCTAATCACCTCAGGGCCAGAGAGAAGACAAATAGCTTCAGTCTTTATGCCCCAGAGTCCTCAGACAGGAGTCAAGTCAACTAATCTGGTCTCCCCTGCTTCCCTGCCAGGTTCATTTCTTTCTTTTCTTTTCCTCATCCTCCTGGCAGTCCTGGTCTTTTGCGTGTGCTCATCTTGTTTGTATTCTGTTTCCAGGAGCTATAGGGACAAAGTTCTCTCATGAAAGTCACGTCTGTGTCTGTCTTACCATACCTTATGCAAATAAAGCAAACAATACAAAATGTTATTTTGCATATATATGGAAAGGAAAAATCCTCAGAAATGGAATTTGTCATTCAACAGGTAGTATGTATTTTATATTTTAATAGATATAGTCAAAGGCAAATAGTTCTTCAAATACAGTCTATCAATATTTAAATTTATTAATTAATTTATTTGGTACAAGGTCTCACTATGGAGCTTGGACTCACAGTGATCTTCCTGTCTCAGCCTCCCCAGTGCTAGGATATAGGTGTATGCCTTCACACCCACTTTCGGGGCCAACATGGTGCTCCCAGATTTTGGGGCCAACATGGCATGTGGTCCAAGGTATCAAACCTGGGTCCTTGTACTTGCCAGGCAGGCATTTAGACTGCTGAGCTATCTCCTTAGCCCCAGTTTATCAATTTAAATGCACCACTAATGCCATTTCCCTGGAGCCTTGCCAAGATAAGAATATTGAGTTTCTGATGTGTCTAATGCGGTAGGCTTTTAAAAATTATTTTAGTTTGCATGTCTCAGTATGAAGGAGATTTCATGTGTCACTGGTTTCCTTTCTCTGTAAACTTTATTTCTTCTCTCTCTCTCTCCTCTCTCTCTCTGTCTCTGTCTGTCTCTCTTTCTCTCTCTCCCTCTCTCTCTCTCTCTCTCTCTCTCTCTCTCCCTCCCTCATTCTCTTCATCTTTGTGAGACCCTGTCTCAAAATAAAATTTAAAAAGGACTGATAGGGTAGCTCAGTAGTATAGTGCCCCTGGGTTCAATTCCAGTAACACACACACACACACACACACACACACACACACCCCAAATTATATATATACATATGTGCATATACCTATATATTTATTCTACAAAGTATGATATAAAAATATGATGTCATTGATTCTCATTCTGAACATACTTATCCCATCATTCTTACCTCTTTCTGAAGCATCTGGAAGACCTTTCTTATGAATATCTTTAGTTGCACAGCAGTGGTTGCCTTGGTGTCCTGAATCAATTCAATATATTTACCTTTCATGATCATTTTCACTTTGAGTAAGAGCCAGAAGTTACATGGTGTCAGATCTGTGAAGGAGGTAGGTAAGGATGCTCCGTAATGCTTTGATGAGCCTGACTTTCCAGCGAATGGTCCTCAGCAGTGGCGTTCACTGGATTGTCATCACACCTTTAAAGACATTCACAAAAGACAACTTCCAGAACTGTTTCAGACAGTGTCAATAATGATAGGATAAGTGCGTTTAAAGTGAGGAAGACTATTTTGAGGGAGATTAATGACAATATTATTGTAATAAATACCATTTTAAATTTAAACATTCGCTGTCTTCAGTCATTGTGTGTGTGTGTGTGTGTGTGTGTGTGTGTGTGTGTGTACAGGGAGAGGGTTGATTATGTGTAGAAGTTATGAAACAATGATATAAAAGTCATGAAGACTTAAATGCCATTAAATTGTGCTGAATCTGATGCATTATCTGGAAAGTGATAAGGCATTAATGTATATTCAGTAGCATAAGTGCTTACCTGGCAAGCTGAAGGACCTGAGTTCAATTGTTGGTTCTGCAAGAAAAAAAAAAAAAACTCAATGGGAGAGAATATGCTTAGTATACTTGAGATTTTGGATTCGATCCTCAGTACATACCTGCATGCGTGCATACATGTGCATGCACACACACACACACACACACCCCACAATTGCACCCAAATATGGGGAAGGTAGAATAATAGAACAACACTTGATCCAAAGGAAGATGCAGAAAGAGAGGAAAAGGGACGTAGGTGGCACAAATGCCTCCCTGGCAAGTACAAGGTCATGAGTTTGAACCCCGGTCCTGGAAAAAAAAAAAGATAGGAAGTAAATTGTAAGATAGCAGTTTATCAGAATCCCACAATAAATTTAAGCATTTTGAAGTGCTGAAAGTAAAAGTTTTTAAAAAAGATACATTGCAATCATATTGTGACAAAATGTCATATCAGACAAAACAGGCTTTAAAAGAAGCATGATTAATGCTAGAGACACATTTCATACAGATAAAAGGGCAATCAGCCTGGAAGAGATAATAATTATAAATTTATCTATATTTAATAACACATATGCACTCAGTCTCACTGATTAAGAATATATAAATCAAACAACAAAGACATACCTTTTAAACCTACTATGTTAAGCAGTTCAGTAAGGTGATATCACAATGTTGGCAAGGCTATGGAAAACAGGCATTAGTGAAAGAAGTATAAATCAGTAACACTGATTTATAAATCAGTATAAATCAGTAACACTCTTTTTTGATGGATTATTTGGCTATATTCATCAAAGTTTAAAGGGTTTTTGTTTTGTTTTTTTGGATGGCTCAGGCACCCTTAAGGGCAGGTGTCATACTCCATGTGGAGGAGGGTATCGATCCGAGGTCCTCTGGGCCTGAGTGATTTTGCCCAGTTGTGCCTTAATCCACTGAGCTACCTCAAGGCCACTTCATCAAAGTTTAAGATGTGCATTATCTTTGAGCCAGAGATTCCATTTCTGGAAATTTAATCCCTTCACTTATATACATAATATGATAAAACACCATATGATTAATACATGCAGAAAAGGCATTTGGTTAAATTGAACCTCTAATTAAAATAAAAGCTCTTTGTAGAGTAACAATGAGAACTGTGTTACCTATTCTGGCATAACCAAAAGTCTGCGGCTCAAAGCAATGGTGAACATTCATCATCCACATACTGTCTCTGGACGGGAAGGTTGGAGCTGCTGAGGGGTCAATTCTCACTAGGGATTTCTCCCAGGTTCCAGTCGCATACCACAGCAGCCCCATCCCATAGCAGCCCCATCCCATAGCAGACCCATCCCATAGCAGACCCATCCCATAGCAGCCCCATCCTGCTCTGCCTGGGAGACTTTTTCAACATGGCTTGGGCCTGCAGCTGATAACCTGGCTGTGTACCATGGCAAAGGGATTATTTCCTGGTCAGTTTTCACATGTGATCTTTTTTACAGGACTGCTTGAATCATCTTATATGTAATAGCTGGCTTCCCCTGAATGAGTGATCTAAAAGAGATTAAAAAGCCCAGTGAGCCCAGGCGGAAACTGAAATGTCTTTGATGACATGAATTTGAAAGTTGCACATCATTTCTGCCATATTCTTCTGAACACAGGACCAGTGATGATTTAGTGCAGGAGCATATAAAGACTTGCATATAAGGAGATGAGGTTTATTAAGACTATTTTACATGCTGGTTTCCATAGAAGGGAATTTCCTTTATCTTAGACTGTGTGTCTACAAAAATCTTACACCAAGCGTCATAGTGAAGTTCTGATAATTTCCCAAGGAACTGAGACTGAGACGTGCTTGGGTGAAATCATTTCCATTCCATGCCATATAAAACACCATCGGAAGAAGGAAAAGAAGAATGAGAAGGAGAAGGGAGGACATGGCAGAAGAGAGGTAAGAGGCATTAAGACTGGTTAAAGTGAAAATAAATCACTCATAGATGGCATGATAGCATCTAGAAATTCCAAAATAATCTATAGATGTATATTTAAATTGGATAAGTGAATTAAGGTAATGATCCATATATAAAAACTAATAATATTTCTACCAGCAATAAACAATTAGAAAATAATAAACAGTTAGAAAACAAAATTACTGAAATCACCCCTTAGAATAAGACAAAAGAGCCCACCAAATAGCTTAGCAGATTAAAGTGCCTGCAATAGGGTCTCGATCCCTGGGCCTCATGTGCCTGCCGTGCCCCACCAGGGCATGATGAGACAGCAATTGAAACTGGGCATAGTGGCAGACACCTGTAATCCCAGCTCTTGGGAGCATGTAAACAGGTGGATCACTGAGTCAGATCTAGTACTGAGACCCTGGACACCCTGTAGATCCTTCCCTAAAATTTAAATAAATAAATAGAATAAGACAAAAACCAGCTACTTAGACAAAAATCTAATAAAACAGAAGACATCTACACAAAAAACTAACATCATTGAGAGAAATAAAAGGAAAAATTTAAATGAAGAAAGACTCAATACTAGAAAGACATAGTCCTCCTCAAATTGATATTTAGATTCAGTACAGTTCCCATAGGTTTTAATCTGAGAGAATCAACAAGCTGATTTTACAGTTTATATGGAAATACAAAAAAAAAACAAGAATAGTTAACCTTGAAAATTAAGGAAATTGAGGGCCAGCGAGATGGCTCAGCAGTCTAGTGCCTGCTTAGGAAAGCTGAGGCAACAGGGACTGAGGTTCAATCTCTGGCACCACATGCTGCGCCAGCCCTACCCCCAGGGCAGGCTGAGTTGGCCATAATATATATATATATATATATATATATATA
>PVKN010010037.1:0-23095 GCA_004027915.1 Capromys pilorides
TTTTGGTATGCTTAAAATAGATGCATTGTTGCAACTTGATCATAAATTACGATATTGTAAATTAGATTTTATTTCTCTGCTCCTTTCTTTTAAAAACAAATTCATATCGGGTATGGTGGTGCATACCTATAATTCCAGCACTTGGGAAGCTGAGGCAGGAGGATCGGTGTGAGTTCGAGACCAGCCTGGGCTACAAAAGCGAGCTCAAGGCCAGCTTGAACTGCAAGGGAGACCCTTTCTCAAAAAGACAAATAATAATAATAATAATAATAATAATAATAATAATTAATAAATAAATAAAAACAAATTTGTGATGTGTTAATGGCGGTCAGCATATATTTCCACCTGAAACAGTGAATTGTGGTCCTCTCCTGTCACCACCTCGGCTCCTGCTCCTAGCTCCCCCATATGTGCTTTCCAGGGAGCCCCCTTGAAAAGCAGTCTTCTCCACACTTGAACATACTGGGAACTTTCATGGAATTGGATCACAGAACACAGGTTGGCTTGATTTAGTGTTGGTCAAGAAAGTTGGACAGTGAGATCTTGCTTGTCAGTCTTCTGTTCTTTATTTATAACCCAAATTTGCTCAGTGATGTGGCATCTTAAACCCCTCTGGACGCTTAGCTTTTCTGTGTAAGTATTTTCCTTCCTCTTCCTATTTCTAAGAGCGATTACCCAACTAAACCAAGTAGGAAAGCAGGAGAGGTTAAAAAAAGTCAGGGCAAGACAGGTGCCATGGAATCCTCCCCACAGCTGCCTGTCTGCTGTAGCTGGTCTCCTCCTCCTGCTGCTGCTTCTCGCAGGGTGTTGCTCCTCCCCATCGTGAGGAACATGGCCCTTGGGACTTCAAAGTTGCCCCCCCCCCCACTTCTCACTTTCAACTAAAATGTACTTTTTGATAGATGTAACAATAAATTTACCTGCAACAAAAATTCAGGAAAAAGATCATGTCTTAGAGGGGAAACTTCAGAGAGAAGGTGGGGGACAGGGAGAGAGAGCCCCTCTTAGGTGAGCTGTGAGTCTGTCTGTAGGTTTGCTCTTTGTGAAGCTACTATCTTCTGGATCATCATGAAACAATCTCATGTTCTCTACGATTTCCTTTTGGTCTCCAAATTATGATAAACATTGAAAGGAGGCACGCGGCGCCTGAGCGGGTCATTCTGACCCGATTCCTAGCACAGACCGGGATTTACCAGCAGGAAGTTCTCAGACTGTTAGGATCATGGTGGCCCCCCTTCCACCATGTGGGGTGGGCCCTGGGCTCAGAGGAGAATCAGAAAAAATCTAAGTCACATAATAAATGCAGGCCAAGTCTGTGGGTCTCTCTGCAGTTATTTATGAGAGGATATTCTCAGGAGGACGATTTCACATACGTTCAACTTACAGTGCTTAATTATCTAGCAGCTGTAGTTAACTAGGGACAAGGACTAGATTAGGAGAATCTGCTCTTCCTGTCTATTTTTAAACAAAGGGACAAAGTAAACTTATCCTGGTCACACAAGTATTGTTCCACAGTATTCTCACATAGAGGCAAGAAGGGGGCCATGTAGGGCTGCCCTATAACAGCAAGACTGGACGGATGTCCAAGGCGAAAGGCTCAGCAAGCAAGACCCCATTTTTGGTAAAAGTATCATTTGTGGAACCCCTTAACTGACGAAGTAACTGCCAGTGCTCTAAATGAGCTCGCTTCTGTGCTGTCGTTGGGGTGTGACAGAATGTACTGGCCTCATCCAAGTAACAGGAATCGCAGTGGGTGGGGACAGAACACCTGCATGTCTGTTTTGCTTTGATGAGAGGAGTGAAAGGTTGGTCCGGCATCGGGGTGCCGCAAGGCACAGGTGAGAACGCTGACAGAGAACGGCTCCAGCAGTTCCCTTCCCTTCTGGGGCCCTCTGCTTTCAGGGACAGTGTTGTGAAAATGAACACAATCTTCAAGGTTGTGACACGAAGGAACGAATGCTGAGACACTTTCCTGACATGGGTGCTGCGCCAGACACGCGTGTTGCATCCCCTTGCACTAGGCCTAGTCCAAGACTTAAAAAGTGAGACACCCGAAACTCAATCTTGTTAACTCTTTTAAAAATGAATTAAATTGAACATATTGTTTCAGCAACCTACCGACTCAGTACCGGGGTGCGGGAGCAGGAAGGTGCCCTGAGCCTGGAGGTTCAAGATGCCCTGGACAATGTAGAGAGACGTGGTCTTTAAAAAAAGCAACATGAAAGAAAGAAATTTGACGGGAACAGGACTTCCCGTAGCATGCCGACGCGGCGCCCCGCAGGGAGGGCGCTCGGGTGCGGGTGGTCATTCCCAACTGATGTCCGTCCAGGTGTGTCCCTGTTGGTTCCTGAAGACGTCCCCGCAGCTGCCTTCATATACATGGTCCTTTCAAGAGACCCAGATCCGGGACAAGAAGTGGAAGTAAGTGTTTAGCTACCTTTTCTTGGTTCCAAACTTGGCCAAATAATAATAATAATAATAATAATAATAATAATAATAATAATAATAATAATAAAAAGGGTGCTTAATTTTCAATAAGCAAACAATTGTCTCACCAGCTTTTACGCAGAGCCGACCTTCCGTTTTGCACAAATGTGGAGGCGAGAGAAGGGAGCAGAGCCTTCAAGTGCAGGGACGCGGAAGCACGTGATAGTGAAGCGCCTGCAAGGGAGGAGGCCACCGGCTGCAGCCGGGTGCCTGCGCGCTGCTGCGCGTGCGTCTCGCGGTGTTTGCGCACTCGTGGAGCGCCCTTCTCGTCCTGAACTGTTTACTAGCGCTAAGCAGGCCCAGGTTCTGCATGACGCACGTGATTTGAATAAAGATTATTTTAGCTCTTCACATTATTTCTGGCCTCAGCAATACTTTGTAAGGAATAATGAATCAATAAATAATAGATGACAAAATGGTCACAGCTTAAGAGGGGGTAAAAAAGAAATTTAATGTAATTTATTCATCACACTATTTTCTCAGAAATTTTTTATGGTGTAGTATGAGCCATAATTGAATTATGTTTAAGAAAAAATGTTTTTTTACATTATATACTATAAATTATATTAATATATTAGAGCATTCTGCCTCAAATTTAGTGACCTAGCTTAGTTCTCCATGGCATAGACCTGGATATTTCTGTTTGTTCATGTTAGTTGTGGAAACATGGGCTTATTAATATGATTTGGGAACATAGTTGAAGCTAAAACTTTCGAGCACTGCTTTCCAGAGCACTGAGACTTTATGCAATTTTTATGGTCACCTGATTATAATCTAGCGTTGATCAGCACATTGTTTCACAGGGGTTTTGACTGAGTTTAGAAGCCAATACAGGGGAGATGGAATCCCTCGATTACCAGGCTGGGAAGCTCTGTGTGTGTGTGCATGCACGTATGTGTGCATACACGTATGTTTGTGCATGCATGCATATGTGTGCCTGTGTGTGTAGAGGAAAGGGTCAGAGCATGGATCATGTGCACGGGGGGTTTAGGAACACATGTGTGGGTTAGGCCAGGACTAACATACACACATGTTAGTCATATGTGCATATATAAACTTTCTATGAATGAAAACTGTTATAAAGTTCAAATTGTATTGCACAAATCATTAGGAAAGAGAAACATAGAGAAGACATGGAAAATGATAATTATAATAAATCCAAAACCATCCTAAAGAAGGAATAAACTGGATATTTTTTCTAAGAAATGTTTACAGGATTTACTGTAGTGCAGGCCACCTTTGGGTGTTTATTGACAGGTAAGTGGAAATGAGCTAAGAGCCATTAGGTGGCAGTGGGTCTCTTAGAAGGGGCAGTGTGTACCATAGCTCGAGGGTCTGATTGTTTTTCTTTGAGCCAGAATACAGATGTAATTTTTTTTACAATTATTTTCTTCGTGGAGTTCTTTTCAAAATCTTTTATGTTCATCTTGAACACTGACCTATTTATCAGCAGGGGTAATGGCCCTGGATATTCCTAAGTTGATGGTCATAAAAACAATCTCTTTGGATTGGAGCAATACATTATTTCTGTCAGACAGAAAATAAGCACAGAGATAAGATCAAATGGTTTCCTCCCAATGATTCAGCGCATGTACCTCCTTTAGATACACTTCAGATACAATAGGGAGGGATGCATTTTATATTGAAAAAAGCTGTAAATGCAGTACCAGAAACTAAACTAATTAGGAAACCAGGGATAGCTATTTGCCAAAAATGCTCGAGTTCTCATGTACAAACACCAGTGGGAAAGTACACCTAATTACGTGAAAGAATGCTCATGCTGTCCTGAGGTCTGGGACTCAGAGTAATTTCAGATTTTATTTATGGACGCTGTCTTCACAAAATGAATTTTGGTATAGCCCTTGCCAAATAACCGTGTCAAAACTGTCAGTTCAAAAGTCATGCTTTTTCAACAGTGTATTAACTATGTTTGTGTGGTTTTCTTTCTAAGTTTTTAATACTAAATTCTTCAAAGAATGCCACTGACTATTTTGTTCTGGATTCGCGGAATGGCATCATTTCTAAAACTGTTGAGCCGCTCTTGGACTACGAAAAAGATCCTAAGGTGAGACGCAGTACCAAATAGAACATTAAAATGTTCTATAATTTAAAATAAAGATGACAGCATACCTTAATTGAAACAAATACTGTGCTTACAGTCATAGCATTCCAGTGTTTACCAAGAATAAAATTTTATTGTAAGAAAATAAACACAACATGTTGCTCATTTCATATTTTTTATTTAGGCCTTATTGAAATTTCATCTCAGCTTTTGCGTGTGCTTCTGTGGCTGAGGATAAAAGATAGAGAATGACTCCTCCATCTCCAGGAGCCTAGGGCCCTGGCAACGCTATAGGCAGCCGAGGAAGGCTGCCTTCTCTTAGTGCTGAATTAGATGGAGTTTGTGTCTGTCTTTGACTTTATCTTACCATGGTCATCTGGCTTAGCCTTTATTTCCCTCCAGTCTCAAACAAATGTCAGGCTTGCAAATAACTGGAAAGAGGATGGTGAGAAGGAGACAGAGAAGGAACACACTTCGTTTTTTCCTATTAAACATCTGGAAAATGGGACCATTAAATTTCAAAGGTGTTGTACATATTTTAAATATATTTTCAATGTTTCCATCAGTAGAATTTTAAAGTATTCTAAAAAACACATAGCTTACCCAGACCATGGCTTTTTAAATTACAAAAAAAAAAAATTGTCAGAAATTGTCCTACAATAAAAGATAAAGAAAAGCAAACACCAGGGCCATTTTCTGGAGTGGATCCCTGACCTTCCTCTTCATGTTGGTGTTGTCGGGGCATGTCTCCTAGCCAGTCTGCTGTCCCTGCCCACACAGATGGCCTCACTCTTCTGTTTTGTTGTTCTCTCATATGTTGTTCGGGACTGACACTATTAAAAATTCTCATTGGCATTTTTATTTCGATCACACTGAGTTTATACATTACTCGGAAGAGAACCAGCATCTTTTGTCATTGATAAACTTCAAAGACTCACCCATTCATTCAGAACTCCATTTCAATATCTCAGTTGCATTGTGTGTGTGTATTCTTCTATGTTATTCCTTCACGTCGTGCAAATGCTGGGCCTAGACGTCTTGCGTTTCACTGTTAAACGTTTGTTTTTAAGTGCTTTTCATGGTTATATATGAAATTATTAATTTTAGTATGTATGTCTTAGAAATAGCAATATTAGAAGATCAATTTCTGAATTCTAATAATTTATAGGTGGTCTTTTATTTTCAATATGCAAGGATTCAAAACTACCTATGAAAAATGACAGACTCCCCTCACTCTGCTCCTTATAACAGTTTCTCTGCTAACCTCCTGCTCCTCTGCATTGCGCACTGACAGACTGCGCCACTCCACTCGGCCATCCTTGCTTTCCTGATGGGACCTCAGGAACAGCGTTTCCTAGGAGTGATGCTAGCAAGCATCCTTATTTTGTCATGGTTTTCAGGGATATTGTTTAAGTATTTTAAGTAAGAATAGTATCTGCTCTAGGGATTTTTTATTAGGCAGTCATATTTGAATACAGAAAACTTCATTTACTCCCAGTTTGTTAAATTTGTATCAGGAATTTGCATTTGATTTTATATTCTTTTCTCCACTGGTTCACACTACTATTCCGTTTCTTCTTTTTTAATCTATCACTACTCTGAGTTTGTTTGATAACTTTTCTGTTATTACTCATGCTCGTGTTCTGGCATGCAATCGACTCCCTTTGGTATAGATAGATAAATCTAATTTGCCAATATTTTGATTAAATTCTGATATATAAATCCTGGTTATCTAGCCTGCTCTCAGCTAACTGGCCCTCATAGAGGTTTGTATACTCATTCATTTGTTTATTGACCTCCCACCCACGGGCCCATCTTTAAAACAGCTGGTCATATAGGAAACTATTTGGGCAATTTTGAGGATTTGTCCTCTAAGATGGGACACATGTGACTCTGGCCTGACCAAAGCATGACTTTGCCAATTTAGATGTTAGTTTGATACCTTGGTAACTCTCAGACTACATATTAAAATAGTAATTTCTTTGTCTGTCTCTCTCTCTCTCTCTCTCTCTCTCTCTCTCTCTCTCTTTTTCTTTCTCTCTCTCTTTGCTGTCCATTTGTATTTATACTGGTTTTCAAAAGTGTCTTAAAAAGATTGGGACCAATTACTCCACTCTACATACTCTACGCTACATCATTCTGAACCACAAACAAGCATCTGTTTGATAGATGCCCCTCCCCACTTACGTGCCAGTCTTCTCCACTGGAATGTAAATTCTAACAAAGCAACATTATTGTTAATTTAATCTTTTATAATGTTTCACATAACATCAAATATTATTAAAGAAATGTTTTTGAATAAAAACAAACTGTAGTTACCAATAAAGACTCAAAACAAGGAGTAGATTCATTTGTTAACAGGTGTTTTCTTAAGTTTCTTGTATATTCCAAGAATAAACCTTGTTATTCTTCCTTTTACTTCTAAAATATACCTTTTCGTAAGCTCAAATTATGCACACTTCTCTTCCTTATTTTTTCTTGATTGTTTCTTTTGTTTCTACATGAATAATCCCTATACACTTTTACATAATGCTTTACATAAGTGATGATGTTGTGAATGTCAAATTTTTAGCAAGCTCTCCTTGTAATCTTCAGTTGCTTAATTTAGAATGTTCTTGAATTACAAGGCTAAATAAGGCACACTTTTATGACATTCAATGTAATTTTAGGGTTTTTTAAAATATATGTCCAATCTCATTAATTAAAGAATTAAATTTACTTTAAAAACTTTAAAACATTTGTAGGCTTCATTATACTCAGTTATTTACTTATTAGGCGACATTTCTCAAACACCTGGGGTCTTGGGATACAACTTGTTCAAATGAAATTCTACACTTTGAAATTTCTAAATATCTCTGAATCTTTCATGATTCTACTGGAATAAGATGGTTGTTGAGTCTTACAGATTTTTTTTCCCCTAAAGGATGAAAGAATTTTTTTATTTTCATATTTCAATAAATTTTAATCTGTGGTGTTGCCTTAAATGTAGCATGAAGAAAATTGTTAAGATACGACCTCCGTTACTTAACAGGTGGAACATAATATTAATAGCAGAAATCCGCGTGAGTGTGAACTTCCTTCTTTCACCCAATGGTCTTCAGATGTTTTGGAAATTGTACATTTCTACGGTCTAAGATTTTCAAGTGCATCCCAATTTTATTTTTAGACATGTTTTATGTAAAGAGAAATTGTACATTTTAAGCCCTCCAGAAGTTCTTTCTTCTGTTGTTTCTTGTAGTATTTCCAGTTGGTGATGGCTGTGAGAAGCCGTGACAAAGGCCCTGTGGAGTCCTGCGTTGGCTCGGTCACCATACATGTGCAGAATGTCAACGACGAAGTCCCCATTCTGACGTGAGCCGTGATTCATCTAAATATTTAGAAGTTGAGGGCTCACCATGGAGCTTTTTATACTGGGATAAATGTCAATGTTTTGCTAGCATTTCCATTCTGAATTTTCCATAGCAAATTCAAAGCCATTTAGGTAGCAGATTGGTTTAAACTCTGCATTGCTGATTTATTTTACTGCAGTGAAAGTCAAATCCATTTATGTTTGCACTGAAAACAACAAAGGTAGTAATTTTTGATTGTGAAATAGATTTCAGTTTTTATTTTCATGCAATTTATTATAAATGAAATGCTGTGGGCCAGCCAGATAGCTCAGCCGACTAAAGTACCTGCTTAGGTAGTGTGCAGAGGTTGGGGTTCAATCCCTGGTATGCTGTGCTGGCCCCGCCTCTGGGGCACACTGAGCCAGTGATTGAGACTGGACCTGGTGACTCGGGACTATAATCCCAGTGCTTGGGAAGCTGAAAACGGGAGGATCACTATGAGTCTGAGCTGCATAGTGAGACCCTGCAGACCCTGTACTAAATATAAAATAAGTAAGTAACGAAAAAATAACTGTTATAGAAAAAATGAATGTTGTTATGTTCACATTGAGAAATTGGCATAGCCACACTAGAGAGAAAGTAAGTGCTTTCTGATGCTGATGTGTCTCCATATGAAACAGATAAGGAAAGAAAACATGATTTTCTGCGATGTTAGTGGTATTTTCCTGTCTGGCATGAAGTATGGTTTACTAGTCAGTAGATGGGACTACAGAAGGGCTATAGTTTAAAATGTTAAGTTCATTTTATAGCACATAATAATTCTCTAATATGTATAACAATTTACAAATGAGTTGAAGCCACTAGATTCAAATGGCTATTATCAGTGTCCTGTGAAATTTAAGCTGTGCGCTGTGTGACATCGACGAAAAGAGGCGTTTGTGCAGACTGCGCAGCCGTAAACTGCGTCCTGTGTCCTGCAGGTCCATGCCAAATGCTCCTCTGCATATTTATGAAAATGAGCCAGTGGGAACAAAGCTGGCGACTGTGACAGCAATGGACAGCGACAGAGGGGACTCGGTGCACTATGAGATTATAGGAACACACAAGGAATTTTGCATAAATGAAGGTATAATAATGTTTGTGGCTAATCATTTTGCAAAGTGTAATACTATGTGCACTTCACCAGTTAAAACTTGACCCCATTATTGTTCTGTTAGGACATGAAGCCTGTTTCCACATATTTATCAGTGTTCTTGCCATATTTTGTGAAGGAAACGTAGCGAGGATCTTCTCCCTCCTGCTGACCTGCATGGACCCGACCTCACCACCTGGCTGTCCCAGGAGGCTCCAGGTAGCTCAGGCCCACAGCAAGTTTTCACAGTACTACACTGGTGGACTTTTTACTCTAAGAAACGATTTTTCAACTGGAAAGTAGAATACTAGTCGGCCTAGGCTGAACATTTATTGTGGATCATTCATTCTCCTCATCATTTTGTATCTATGAAAATGCCGTTGAGATTTTACTGTCCCAATTCCCATGTAACAGAAAATGTCTCTGGAGAGTTTTCCTTGACCCAAAGTGACACAACTAATGTTGGTGGCATCTCTGCACTTAACATCAGTCCGCTCAATTCTGACGCCTGTGATACGACTCCCCTGTCACGTGACCGGAAGTCAAGAGCTTAGGCCTCCAATCACATGCCGGAAGCGAGGAAAGCCGTATTCACGTTCTTGTAAGAGTGGTGGCCCGCACGTGTCATCCCAGCACCTAGAAAGCTAGGCTGGCCTGGGCTACCCTGGAGGTTTGGGGCCAGTCTGAGTGCCACAGTGAGACACTTTCAAAACAAACAAATAAAAGAAGTTACGCGTTGTTATGGTAAAAATAAACATGATATAGTACGTGTTGTCCAGAGTGGGGACTCAGAACAGGAGAGGTTCGCAGTGGTGGTGAGAGCTGAGACCGAGGACAAGGTCTGGCCCAAGAAAACACCTGGGAGACAGAAAACATCACCAAGAGACGGGCGGCAGTGTCGCCTACTGGAGACGCGAGTCATAAATGCAGACCATGAATAAACCAGAATGCATCAGCCAGGGGTAGGTTAAAATTGAAAATATCAGAAGGAACTTGGGTGTTTCACTCTATTTGTACATGTGCATATAGTAAGGCAAATACTGACCCAGGAGCATGTGTAGGAACATGCAGAAACATACGTGCATACAGTCTGTGTCTGTGTCCTCATAGGACTAGGAGAGCTTAGGGTACGATACTGCAAGAGCAATGGGTATGCCTACTACCTAACCCCAGATTTCTCAGTGCCATGTGTAGGCACAAAGAACATTAGCAGCTTGGCAAATTGTGGCTGCCTCAGAAGGCAGCAGGATACAGAAGCTGCCTAGCACTGCTTTCCTTCCCAGTGCCAGGACAACTTGAATGTCAAGATAATCATGCACAGAGTTGGCCAGGAGGTCCACCCGCAGAAGACTGGATGAGGAAAGGTGCTCTACAGCTAGCCGCATGCTCCTCAGCCACCATCAGAAGGACATCCACGTGGAGGGACCAGGATCAGTGTGCACAGGGAGGCCAGCCACGCTCAGAGAAGACAGACATCACCTCATCATGTTCATCTGTGGGCACTGAGAAGCTGGTGTCGTAGAAGAGCACAGAGGTGCAGTGGTCACTAAGCAACAGAGGCTGGGAGGGAGAGGGGACAGGGTGAAGGTAGTTGAAGATAGCCAGGAGGATGCAGTTCTGGTTTCCTTAGCACAGGACAATAAGCCCTGGTGGCCACAGGGTGGTATATTTGACATCAGCTGGACTAGCGCCAGAGTTCCCAGTACCTAACAATGAAAGTACAGATGAAAGTGCTCATTATTCAAATGTGTTATTACACATCCATCCATCCATGCAATTATCACCCTGTGACCTGCTGTCAGAGACTGTATGTATCAATAAAAACATGCAAATCCTCATAATCATGGAATATAACCTGCCCTATGAAATAGGCCACCCTAGTCCATGGAGATCTATATATGTATATAAATAGAGTCTGGGGCTGGCAAGAGCACTCAGCTGACAAAGAGCCTGCTTAGGCAAGCACAGGGACCAATGTTCGATCCTTAGTACCTGATGCCGCACCTGCCCTGCCTCTGGCAGCTCTGAACAGGTGACTGAGTCCAGACATGGTGGCACATGCCTGTAATCTCTTGCTCGGGAGGCTGAAGACAGGAGGCTCAATATGAGGCTGAGCTGTGTAATCAGACTCCGTACAAAATACATTAAAATAAATAAATAGTAAGTAAGTAAATAAATAAATAAATAAATAAATAAATAAATAAATAAATTGAGAGTCTTGTGGGAAACTAAATGTGTACATAGTTTCAAAATTCAGCAATATTTATAATTATATGACTTTTTTCCTCCAGTTTTATTTAGTAAAATATGTGTTAACAACTTACCATATCAGTTAGAGAACTGTCTTTCACATAACTTTATAATCACTATAATCCTTTTTCACTTTTAAGTAAAAATTGATTAGTGTTAATTACTCTAGCATGTTTGGCTAAACCAATACTAGAATAAAGTACCTGTCTAGTTTTCTGTTTAATCTATTCCTAGCAATATATCTATATTTATGTTTGCTAAGATTTTTAAATAATTGTATAATTTTCAAGTCATGCATACAAAGTTTTAAAATTTTTAAAAACGGAATACACCTACAAAACAGCATGCAAGGTAAAGCAGCGCCTTTGAGCTGGAGTGCGCTGGCGGACGCCGCTGCAGCCCCCACAGTAACGGGCCAGGCCGACGCCAGCCAGCAAGAAGGGTGCGAGAGGTCGGCGGTACTAAGCGAAGGTCACTGGGTGAGTGGGCTCGTGAGCCGACATCCCACTGGCCCAGACCGAGAGAAATCCTCCCAAATTGCTAGCCTTTAATCTTGCAGAAGGCCAGGGTCATAAAACTCAAGGGAAAACTGAAGAACTTTTCCAGATTGAAGAAGCCTAGGGAGACATGACGATGGGGGGTTTGAACCGGAGCTTCTGCTACAAAAACACTGTGACCGTCGGTGAAATTTGAAGGAGACGCCCGGCCTGGCGTACTCATGAGTTCGCTCTGACTTGGCTCTGTGCGAGGGCTGTGCTGGAGTGCATGCTGCTTCTGGGAAATGCACGTGAAAGTATCAGGGATGATGAGGCATTAGGTCAGCAAATTACTCTCAGGAGAGAAGAAACTTTTCCACAAATTTGTGATTATTTAAAAACTTAATTACACACAGACACACACACAAAGTCAGATGACAGTGACAGAAGAAAGAAAGAGGAGCGCCAACACTTCCCATCATGTTCTCAAAATTTCCCAGAATTCCCTGCTTCCCAAGGAAGCAGCCCCAAGCCCTGGCACAACAAATACACAAAAGTACACTAGTTTAGGATAGACACAGTCCTGTAGCAAAAGACCTGAAGTTACATGCTCAAAAAGAAAGCAGTGATCCTGGAAAAAGCACTACAGAAGGGGTAAGTCTGAGACATTTTAATAAACTAGTAGATGATAACTTTGAAAACAGGTACTTGAGAAATAGTTTTGAGCAAAAAGTTGTACTCAGATAACTTTTAAAGTTATTTGGGCAAAAAGAAAGTCACTTAGAGTGTTATAATTAAAGCATGAATAGATCTTCATCAAGTGCCTTTTTCATAAGTTAATGAAGTAGTGTTTTCAGAACTTGAAGGTACAAAATAAGAGTTAAAAATATATATGCAAAAGGCAGGGGGTGGTGGGGCACACCTGTAATCCCAGCGCTTGGGAGGCTGAGGCAGGAGGATCAGTGCGAGTTCGAGACCAGCCTGGGCTACAAAAGTGAGCTCAAGGCCAGCCTGAACTGCATAGCGAGACCCTGTCTCAAAAAAAAAAAAAAAATATATATATATATATATATATATATATATATATATATATATATCATCAATAAAGACCTAGACAGATACCAGGAAGACGGAAACAAGGAAACAGGACTCCTGCGGTGCTCAGGCATCCACTAGGCAATGCGTGACCCACAACGCGGTGCCCAGAGAGCCTGTGGGGGAAGTGGTGGTGCGCAGCAATCGCGCCCACCTGGAGCGTCAGCGCACGACTGCTCAGGCAAGAACATGTGCTGTTCCGCACCCTGCACATAGAGACACAAACATAACCAGAAACGCAATGCGCCGTTAGCCTGCTGCTGGGCTTTGCTGCTGCCTTGCTCCACACGCATCTCTCCACCGGCCCTTGGTCACCCTAGTGTCCCCTTGTATCTGCGGGGCCCGTGTTCCCCCGCTCACTGCACGCCCCACGGCACCCCTCACAGCCTTCCTGTGAAGGGTTTTCCAGCCACTGCTGTCCGTGAGGTTCGCCCTTCCCCGTCGTCTCTGCCCCAGCTCCGCCTCTCACAGATCCACAGCGTGATTAAAGCCCGATCCTGCTCGTGTGGACAGCTGTCCTCTATTTAGCCTTGTAACTATTTCATCCATCTGCTGTTTCAGTTCATCACCCCTGTTCTCACAGTTGCTCTTCTCATCTGGCTGTGTTTCAGACTCAGGAGAGGTTAGCATCGCCTATCCCCTGGATTATGAAGATGGAGGCACCCCCAAGTCTTGGGTGCTCCGCGTGAGAGCCTATGACAACCAGCGGGCACACTCGACGACTGGAACGTTCACGGTGGTTGTGCAGGACGTGAATGACAACCCACCCCAGTGCTCCCAGGACATCTACACGTGAGTTGTGGTGGCCATTTCTGACTCTGCAGGACGTGCGTGGAGAAGGACAGGAGAGAGTAAACGGGTCCCTGGGGTACTCTCTCCGGGTGGAAGCAAGAGTTCAGATGTTTTATTTTTCTCTTAGCTGCACACACCACATAACTTTTCTTCCCTTCTCCTCCGTGGCATAGGGACACTTGCTTTATTTGTGTTCCAAAAAAGTTCAAAATACAAAACTGAAATGTTCCAGAATCCAAAACCGTTGCAATGCTAGCATGATGACAGGTCTTGGAGCGTGTCCCCTGTTGCATTTTTGGTTTAGTCATGCTCAACCTGAATATAGAAAACGAGAGGGGAAACATGGGTAACTGTGCTTCACGCCAGAGCGCCACCTGGGCGGGACCGGCAGCCCTGTGCTGAGCCTGCAGGCAGCCTCGTCTTGACGGGCGGCAGGGCTGCTTGGACTGAACTTTCGCTCTGCTGGTGGAAGCGAGGTGCTGTACCATTCCGTGGGTGAGCGTGCAGACCAGCATTTATACAGTACAAAAGCACGCCGGGCCTGTGCGTGCAGCAGTGGGGTCTCTGGTCTCACAGAAGTGAGGAATCACGTGGCGGCAGCCGGGGCCTGGGCGACAGGGTGGGGAAGATGGCTCCGGCGCTGGATTCCCCTTAGGAGTACGAAGCTCTGAAGCCCTGCTGCGCGGTAGGTCGGCGGCACGCAGTGCAGGCTTCTGCGTGCTTCAAAGGCTAGGAGGGTCTTGGGAGCGTTCACATTTTTGAGGTGATAAGCATTTGAGGAGATAAATATATTTAATCTAACTTAAGTACTACACAAGGTTTACATACACTGAAATATTCTGTGGTGCCCCAGAAATCTGTACCTTCTATGTGTTTTGTACATCAAGTAAAAATAATTTAATTTTTTTTAAATTTTATTTCAGGGAAGGGTCTACAGGGTGTCCAGGGTATCACTACTAGATCAGACTCATAGTGACTGACCCTCCTGTTTAAAGTCTCCCAACAGCTAGAATTACAGGCACATGCCACCACACCCAGCCTAAAATAATTTAATTTAATATAAAACTATTAACTTTTAGTTTGAAAACTTTGTTTCAGAATGTTTTCTTGAAAAATCAAAAGTTTGGAATGGCAAAGGCTAATGCCTCAGTCATACCCATAGTACTTCGCTTTTTCTTGTCATTAAGGAGAGCAGTATAATGATTTCTCTGAAGAAATACTAGAAAAGTTTGTGCTTAGGACAGAATTGGTGTCATCCGAATGAGTGAGTAGCTCATCTTTTATTTCACTATTTTTGAATCCTAACTTATTTTCAACAATTAGCTTAGAAACAATCTTTAATTTTTAAAATTAGTTTATTTATTTGGTACAGGGTCTCATTATGCAGCTCAGACTCATAATGTTCCTCCTATCTCAGCCTTTCTAGTGCTAGGATTACAGGCAGGTGCTACCAGGCCCAGGTTCAGTGGCCAGCACAGTGTACCTGGGATTTCAGAGCATGTAAGATATGCAGTATCAGGGATTGAGCCCAGGTCCTCGCTCTTATTAGACAGGTCCTTAGACCACAGAGTTATCTACTCACCCAGAAACAACCTTATAAAACTGAGGAACAATGCAACTACTGTAGTTTATGCTGGTCACCATAACTGCGTCAAGGGCAATGAGCACTACAGTTTCTGACTGCTGGGTGCTACCCTCCCCGCAGTGTCTCCCGGAGACAAATGTATTCAGTTGCTGTTGGCTTTTGCTTGCAACCACATGGAGGGAAGAGCAGAAGGCACGTGGGAGACACTCCAAATTTCAGTCATCGTACATAGCACCAGCTCAGCGGCGTCTGTCTGTTGTATTTGCCCGTTCACATGACATAAGTCAAGTGAGGAGTCTTAGAGACGTGGGAATGCGCAGAGGGACAATGACTGTCAACGAGAATGGAGGAGCCTGCTCAGCGTTGAGCCCTGTAGTTCTCCCCGACACTGTGTTATGGAGATGGTGTTCCATCTGCCTAGCTCAGTGGGCACAGTGCAGCTACCTGCCGGAGGCACCGAGAGCTCTAGGCTCTGCAGATATAGAAGCCTGAATTTAGTTATAAACTCTCATTCCACTGGCTGACATGTATGTCTTCATCAGTTTGCTGCTCATTAATGCAGGGTAAGAGCAGGTCATCACCCCTGCTCTTACGAGGATGGTGGTTCAATTTCACATATAATTTTTTTACCAACACTGGGTTTTTTTATTGGCAAGGTAGTTGTTCATAATTTGAGCCTATTATAAAACATCTTATTTATTTATTTATATTTATTCTATTTATTTTATTTTTTAAAATTTTATTAACTTTGATGAGAATGAAGTAATAATGGGGAAGTTACAACAGTTTGTAGGACAGTTACAATAATTAATGCATTGCATATTGTTGTCTTCATAGTAGTTGTTCAGAGTACAAGATGCAGACATGACATCTTATGTAAACACTATTAGTACAACTCCTTCTTCTCATTGAACTGAGAGAAAGTAGCTGTATGTATTGTCCAATAGTCCATAATAGCAGTGGGTTATCAGCAAAACTAGCAATGTCAGAAACTGTTGACTTGAGTCTTTTACAGCTCAGCATATTAATATGGTTTTACTTTTTATACTTTATGGTTAGACTTTTCTGCTGGATGGTTAAGATAAGATAAAGCAAGACTTATATAACAAAAAATATAACTTTTGTATCTGACAAGTTGAGTTAAATCCTCTCAGGATTTGCCCTGAAGCCATTGTACAGCATTTTGTAGATCGTCTGTCAGTGTCAGCCATCTGGATGAGTTACAACCATTCCTTGACCAATCTGCTCTCTGTGAAAGCCTGAGAGAATGTTTTCTCTCTAGGTGACTTTCCTTAGGCAAACTATATATCATCAATCACTTTCCTCTGTAGCCCCACAATCAGAAAATTTGAGACACCACTGAGTTATAGGATGTTATAGCACAGGTTCTCTTATGTCTTGAGCCCTCATTGACCTTGAAGGGCTAGAGCCAAAATATTGGCTAACCTTGTAGCCCTTCTTTTTCTCTAATTTTGTGGTCTGCAGATGTCTAAGGCATTTGATATTCAGAAAGATAGTGATGTTAAGCTCCAGTACCTATGTAATAATATCATTAAGCTTCTCTTCTAGAGGGTTAATAAAACACATTTAATATTAAATAGGATCGTATGTGTAAGTCTAGACTAATATGCTCTACCTTTTTCATATTTTGCCCATTACAGAGTTGAACTTGCTGAAAACACCCCAGTTGAAACTCTTTTGGTGTCTCTGGCCTGCACAGATAAAGATGAAACTGTTCCCAATAATAACATAACTTATCATTTGATTACGGATCCTTTTTCAAATGAAACCTTTACTCTCACAAACAATGAACTGAAAGTAAGTATTTTAAAGTCGCTCTCTGATTGCGACCCTGTGATTAACCCTAGATAGAAAAATATCTTATTTTTATTATTATAAAATTCTTAATGAACTACAGTAGTTCAAACAGCTGATGGCAAAATTTGTTCTGGGCTTTTCAATTGAACCTTAAATTGCCAACAACATATCCGGCTTTGGGATGAATGCTGGAATGCAATTTTAATCTTGAGGACTGAACTGAGAAGGTTATGTTTCCTAGAACAAAGGGTTCTATGACAAAATAGCATCTGTCCCTTGGAGTTTGTTAAAATCGCCTTCATAGGTGTGTTCGACATGAGGACAGAACAGCAGTAGAAGATACGTGTGTCCTTTCACACTGTCCCCGGGTGATGGAACTGAGCCACCTTCACAGCCCTGCCATGCTGATGTCTTTTGGCTCTGACTCCAAGTCCTGGTGTTCCCATGGTGCTCACAGCCAGGGCCTTCCCTGCTTGTGTCACAGCCACTAGGGAGCCACCTGGTTTTCCCCCTCCCTCGTGTCTGGATCACATGCATCTCCTCGGAGTCCCCTACATTCTCTTTCCCAAATCAAACAGTGAAAGAAGCAAATCTGTTATTAAACCAGTGCCTGCCACATAGGTAGTGCTGGGTACCTGTACTGGTATGTTAATCGATTACTAAATAATAAATGAAGAGTCACATTGTAAAATCACTTTTCAAGACATTGACAGGATTTAGTGTCAAATTTTTGAATCAATCTCTGCTTTTCATAGCTCTATGCAACTGGAATATATCACTAATATGGTCAGATTATTAAAACAGGAGCCGAGTAGATTATTTTTATTTTTTGTTCTTTAAAGAGAGTACAAAATAGAATTAAAACAGAAAAAACTACAAGTGATACAAATTTTTACTTAAATAATTAATGTGAATTTCACATTAGTTGTTGTAATGCTGTTATGGTTTGTGTCTAGTTGTCTCTCCAAAATTTCATGCAGTCATGGGGCGGGACTTCTAGAGTTTGAGATTAACTCATGATCAACTGGGATTATGGGTCTTAGTACTGCTGGGATTATGGATGTGAGTGCTACACCCAGCCTGGGGCTTATAGCATGAATGTAATTTAAGGGAGGCAGACTTGTGTCTGTTGCCATTGCTGCTGCTACGCCTCCCTTTTGTTCTTGCTTTTTGCCACCACCATGAAAGGCTGCTCTCTGCAATATGCAGCTCTGCCTTGGAGCCAGCAGAGCATGGACTAATACCTCCAGTGACTGTGAGCTAAATAATCCTTTCCCTCCTTTATTCTGAGTGTCGGGTGTTTGTCCCCTCACCCAGCAATGAGAGAAGAGTCACTGAGACAAATACACAGTGGTACCCAGTGGGAAATAGTGTAGTATAAAATATTCTGGATCAGGGAATGTGAAAATCTAGCACTGTGCAGCAACCCTTCGACTGCCCCCCATTCAGACAACCTTGAGAAGCCCGCAAGATACATAAACAATGATGGAATTATTGTACCAGGCCTGGTCTCATTTTAACTAACCCCATAAAATTAGTCACATTAAATTTAAAGACTCAAAACCACAGGACCCAGCGCTCCAGAATGGAGCTTCCTCCCCTAACTGAGGAAATATTAACTTCCAACAAAGCTCATTGGTAACATGCTATGCTCCTTTCCCCCCAAGCTCTGTATGGCTGGAGTTAGAACAATAGATGTTTTTGCAAAGTGTGATTAAGTTGGCAGCATCCTTGTGTTGCTATGATGTTTAGAGAAGAGAAGCCAATGAATAGTTAAAAAATAAAAACAACAGAGATGTCACATTTAATCAATTAAACACTTATGAGAGAAAATGAAATAGAAAATATATCTAGCTTCTCAACAGTGCTTGAGTTTTAAACTCAGTAATTTAGATATAAAATGTCCAATCAAAAAATAAATTTGATTGGTTCACAGATGATCGTATCCTGACGTGCCTATTTAGTAAAGGGAGAAATAGTTTAGCAGTCACTCAAAGCTGGGACTTAACATCTCTAGCAAGAAGACTGGGCGTGGTGGCGCACACCTGTAGTCCTAGTGCTTGGGAGGCTGAAAACAGGAGGATCACTACGAGTCTGACCTGTGTAATGAGACTCCGTAGACCCTGTGCTGAATACATTAAAAAAAAAAAAAAAAAAAAAAAAAAAGATCGACAACAATATTTTCTGCCAAAATAGTAATAAAAACTAGCTCATTAATAATATTCATTGAAAATTTACGTGAGCTCATTGTGTAGTGATTTTCTCCAGGTTACCAAAGATAAGGTTGTGATTTTAATGTTTAGCACTAATGTCTATTTAATACAAAAGATTTCACACAGTAGAGTTAGCTTCTAAATAATGTAATAAAAATAGAGATATTCCTTAAAGTTAATGTTAGTAATCATATATGTTATTACGTTATTTTTCTCTGGATTTCTTTTTGTGTGTGTGGGACTGGGGTTCAAACTCACGACCTTGCACTTGTCATGCAGGCACGTGTGCCACGGAGCTATCTCCCCAGCCCCTAGGTTATTTTTCTCTAATGAGCATGATTCTAAAAAATATATTTTAGTCAGTCTATCTTATTTATTATTTAAAGACATAGTAGTTCATATTTTCAAGATAACATGATCGACGTGTTTGTAAGTTATGCAGCATAATAGTGAAATGAACCTCTGGACCCATCACCCACTTCACAACTAGAAAGTGACTCAAAGCTGTGTTGCTCCCCTTCTCGTCCTTTGATGCGGCCTCCAGCACGAGCAGTTTCTCTGATTTGCTCTGTTGTTGCCTGGGGGATTTTGTGGATTTATCATCTAGGTACAAATTCTTAGACACTGTTGTGGTTGTTTAGCTCTGGAACATTAAAGATTGATGCAGTATGGGCAGTCTCCTTGACTGGATGCTTGTGTTGTGTTTCTAAGTCATCTCTCTAGGGGAGCGCCTGCCCATTTCTGTGGCTTCTGTAATGGTCCACCCTAGTCCTTCCTAGAACTGAGGAAGGACTGAGGAAGGACTCCAAGGTCGTGAGTTTGAACCCCAGTCCCACACACACAAAAAGAAATCCAGAGAAAAATCTAGGGCTTCTAATCATGCTCACATTGACAGAAATTTGACCTTCCTCCTGGTGGTTGCTTATTCTGTTGTGCCAAATTTCTGTCGTTGTGCCCAGAATACCCAAGGAAATCAACTTTAAGCCAGGAGGGTTTATTCTGGCTCACAGTTCAGAGGTTCCAGCTCCTGGTTAACTGTTCCCCTCAAGGTTAGGCCTGTGTGGTCAGGCAGGAGAGTGCGGAGGAGGATGCATCCACTTCATGGCAGGGTAGAAGTGAGGAAGCCACAGAGCCAGGGCCAGCAAAGCACAGTCCTCATGTGTGGACCCAAGCCCACTCCTGGCACTAAGTGCCCTCCTGGGTCTTCAGATGATGATGGCCTGGTGCACAGATTGACTGCCATGAGGCCTGAGCCTTTCAGATCCAATCAGTTCAACTCTGAGCCTTGGGGATGTTTCAGACTCAATCCACAGCCATGTTTGGTGCTGTCACGAACATTCTTGGATGTTTTCCTTGATCCATTCTTCAGGTGAACATCTAAGATCAGAACATCCATGTCACAGCATGTAAAGCTCCAGCTACATGTGGTGGCATACAGGTGTTTTCCAAACTGGCTGTACCATGTACGTTTTCATCAGCAATGTGCCAGTCGAGTTCTCATTCATCATCCTTATCTTAGTGCCTGGTACTGTCACACATCTTCACCAGTTGTCACCAGCCTGGCCATAGAGTTGTGCCTTTCTTCGCATGCCAGCTCTGAGGAAAAGTCTGAACCATTTGACTACTCTTTGTACAAACACGATAAATTGGCATCTGCTATTCCTGCTCTCCTTATGGATTTGCGTGATGTATTCATATGGTCTGAAAAATAATCTATATTTTCCTCTAAGTATTTTACCAAATATCTTCTCATATTTAAGAGATGTGAAATGTAAAATGCTTAATGTTTTGTTGAGATGGCAAGATGAAGCCAATAATCTTTGCACAGATTCCGACTCTCACAATGATGTCTCTAGCATCCTGAAATACGGCCTCTGACAGATATTTGCGTCTGCTTTTGTTTCTTTTTTTAGGGTAGTTACAATTACTTTAAGCTTTTCACTTGCATTTAGTTGTAGATCATCATAATGTAAATAGAGTGAGGAAAAGGCATATAGCAATTTTGGAGCAAGAATTCTTTTGTGAATTATGAACTTATTGATACTAGGCTTGACAACATTAGGTTTTTATCTACTTAGAAAGTACATTATATGATCTTAGACTTGAGAACTACCCTATAGGCTACGTAACAGTCTTCCTCAGTTATGAAGAAATGATGTTTTTCCATTTTTCTGCTTCATTTACTGTCCCAAGATTCTGTAATTTGTGGCACATCATAGGCTTTTCAGTATAAATTGCTGTGCATAACTTTCCCGGTAAGTAAATCTTGACTGTTGGTTGAGAAAAATAGTTAAGGTGAATGGGGCAGAGGCACAGAAAGGACCTCAGAGGATCTGGAGCCTGCGCAAAGTCACGTTCCTTCTCCCGCCCCTTGGGTAGTCCCCGTCCAGTTTATGATTACGACCACCCTGAGGACGGCGTGATTACACAGGCACCATGGAGAGAAGACTCCTCGATGACCCCTTGTATTTAACATTATTAAGGATCCTGAAAACGGCACGCCTGCCCTGCACGTGCTTCCCAAGAGAGCAAAAGGAAAGAACAAAAATAGGAGCTGGCTTGACCTCTCCCACAGAATCGGCCGCAAGCTCTGCTTTGGCATAATTTTGAGGCTTGCAATTCAGACCTAGCTTCTGAAAGATTATTCCCATTAATACAAACTCAGACCTCATTTATTTGGGATAAAAATAAATTCATGGCAACCACTTTCCACAAATCTGAAAATATAGAACGAGAGGACGACAGCTGCTCCTTAATGTGAGTTATCCCCAGATTAAACTCATTGCAAACTGAAAACACCTTATGTTAGGAGTACATTGAATCCACAGAACATGGGGAAAAGAAGAGCTTAGTGACACAGGAGTACAAGAGTCACCTGCATCCCCCAGGGATCGTGCTGTGCACCGGGAGGGTAGCTCACGTGGTACTCTTCTCCAAAGTCCTGAGAGCATCATGCTGCGTATTGCTAGCCCCAAAAGATCAACATTCAAAATTCCCAGTATCTTCTTGGTCATTGCATATTGCTTTGGAAGCATTCTAATGTCAAAAATTGTAAGCCCAACCACAGTGCAGGCATAGCTGTCTTCAGAAAGAATGTGTGGAAAAGGAAAGCCTGTGGCAAGGAAGCCAGGGTGGAAGAAGACATGCAAAAATAAAACCCCAGTTTTAGTTAGCAATATGTACTCACAACAAAATATAGTTTGAAAGTACTAGAGCACATAGTGAGATTTTCTGGATTTGCAATAAGTTTAGACTTTACACAGTGCAAATGTTGCAACATGGAAGATAGCAGGCCTGTGTGCATTTGTACATCTGCATGCGTTTGTCATGAATGCGAACGTGTTGGTGGTGCGAGGCACTGGGAATCACAAAATTATTGATCGCAGAGCTCCTAACCATATTGACTACATGTTGAAGCGATGGAGTTTGGGGTATGTTTTGTTGAATGAATTTCCCTATTACAATTAATTTGTTAATGTAGCAACCTAGACAGCTAAAATTACATGAGGCTCGATTCTGAGGTCCGTTGTATTTCTATTGGACAGCATAATTGTAGGACTTTCAAGTATTTGCAATTTTTTTTGTCTTGTATTTACACAAAGGGTGAAATAAATTTTCAGACAAAACCAAACCAAACTAACAATGCTTCATGTTTTGTCTACAGGTTGGACCTAAGCCTCTGGATGCTGATAATGCTGCTTTTGTAGGGATGCATTTTAAACACACACTGCTCGTGAAAGTCTTGGATGCAGGAAGTCCTGCCCTCTCAAGTGAGAAGATATTGATCTAAAGCATTAAAATAATTTGTTTGATATAAAACATTCAGAGCTGCAAAAATTGGCTGTTAGAAATGTAT
>PVKN010010038.1:0-23099 GCA_004027915.1 Capromys pilorides
AGAAGATGAAGAAGAAGAAGGAGGAGGAGGAGGAGGAGGAGAAGGAGGAGGAGGAGGGGGAAGAGGAGGAGGTAAAAGCCCCTCTTATTTTTGCTTTTGAAACAAGATCTCCCCCAGCCACTAAGCTGCTGAGGCTGGGCTTGAATTTACAATCCTCCTGTCTCAGCCTCCCACGGTATAATAATTATAAAGAGAGCAGGTTTGTTTAGGCCCACAGTGTTAGAGTTTCCATAATCACTTGGCCCCACTGCCCTGGGCCTATAACAAAGCAGCACATCGTGGTGGGAATGTGCAACAGAGCAAGTCTGCTCAGGTCACCAGCCAGGAAGCTGGGGGTTGGGGAGAAATCAAGAAGCGCACAGATTCTCCTTTAAATGGATACTTCCAATCACCTAAGACCTTCTGACTAGGCCCCACCACTGAAAGATTCTACTGCTTCTCCGTAACCTGATCCTAGGGACCCAGACTTCACCCCATACGTTTCTGTGGGACGGTCAGGATCTGAACTCTAATGGCATGTTTTCTAAGCAGCCACCCTCCAAACAGCATTTACTGTCATAAGCTCACCATTCTGTAGCCCAAGACTTCAGGCAGAATGCAGCTTGTCTTGCTCAGTGCTGTCTAGGGCTTTAACTTTGCAGAACATATGCATCAGTCTTCTCTGGCCACCATAACAAAAATCCACAGTCCAGAAGGCTAAAACAACACAACTTTATTTTTCCACCGTTCTGGAGGTCAGGAAGTCCATGACCAAAGTGCCAGCAAGTTTGGTTCCTGGTGGGAGCTCTTTTTTGCCCTATAGATGGCTCCCTTCACCCATGTCCTCATAGAGAAGGCAGCACAGGTGAGCTCTAGGCTGTCTCTTCTTATAAGGGTGCTATCTTATTAGACCAGGTCCTCAGTCCCAAAGCCTTATCCAGCTCTGATCACTTCTCAACGATCTCATCTCCACCCATTATTTTGAGGACAACGGTTGAAGCATGTGAGTATGGAGGAAACACAGACAGTTAGTTCTTAACAATGAGAAAAGCTGTAGGTACATCCTGGAATATTAGTGGCAGGAATCATCTGGAGGCTTTGATATGGTCAAGAGACCCTCATTGCACAAAGGACAAACAAATCTAAGCTTTTAATCTGTAACTGTTAAACACATGATTTATATTTTCTTCTGAGACAGAAAGGACTTAAATATAGTTTTCTCAAGGACTTAAACATAGTTTTTGGTAGAATTCATTTTTTTCATTGGGCCTACCAATGCTCAATAGGTAACTAAAAGCGAACAAGCTTGAATTCGTTTTTATCTATTATTTTAAACCTTTGGATATGTATGTTAATTGTATAGGAAAACTTCTTCAACGACCAATGCCACCCACATTCCCAAGTGACGCAAGAAGTCTCCAGGCACTTGCCTAGCTCTGTGGTCCCCAGAGTCCCGGGAAAAGCAGAGGCTTGCATGACTGAGGCTGCAGCAAACAAAGATAATCATTTCATGGGAACAAAATCTCTCTGCAAGCCATGAGGATTCCTCAAGACCTAGCAAACCAGGACTGTGATGATGACCTACTAGACCCCAGCTCACTGTAGCACCCCTGAAAACTGGTCCCTATCCTTTTATGAGCAGACCAGTTGGATCCATTCCTTTAGATCTGAACCAAAATCAAATTTTTGTCTCTCCTTTCTCCATCCTTTCTGATTGTCCTTTGTCAAGGACTAGTTTAATCTCATAAGAGCTGTCCTCCCCATTATAGTCTCCTACTTTCTAATCAAAGCTTTATCTATAAATTCCTATGGTTGCTTTAATTTCCATCATCATTAAAACAAGAAGCAAGGGCAGGCCAAATAGTTCAGCTGATTAAAGCACCTGCAAGCAGGCACAGGGGGTGGGGGTTTGATCCAGGGACCTGGCGTACCAGCCCTGCCCCCAAGCTCACTGAGATGGCAATTGAGAATGAGTGTGGTGAAGCGCACTTATAATCCCAGCTCTTGGGAGACTGTAAACAGGCAGATCACTGAGTCTGATCTAGTAGTGAGGCTCCGAACATCCTGTAGACCCTTTCCTAAAATACAAAATAAAATAAAATAAAATAAAGCAAGAAGCCACACCAGGCCTGTCACAGCATCTTCCTTAAGTAGCTGGTATTTGGCAAGGGTGATTCAGAAGCTGGCCTTGATAAGGACTGTCACAAAGCACTGACCAGGCCAGCTCCCTCCGACTTGGGCTTCCATAGTAGATTCTGCATGAGTCTGAACATGTCTCTGCTATGTTAAGCCATTCATGCTTTGGAAGTTTTTTGTTGCCGTGTTGCCAACCTCGCCCTGGACTTGTCCACTGATGTTCAAATATGCAGCTATTACATACTGAGACATACCCAGCTTGTGTCCTCCTGAATGTTACCCTGAAGGCCAGCCTAAGGAATGTCTTTCTTTCTAAGATGTACTTCATCAAGCACATAGATGACATGGAGCAACGTGCCTGCCCTGTCATGTCACCTACAAGCAATGTGACCTTGGGTGAAATTACTGAATCTGTTAGTTTCTCCTCTGCAATATGGGGTGATGACTTAGTCCTTGCCTCAAGCTTCTGACAAAAGTGAAATTAGATGAGGTGTCTATTTATGACACTGGGCTCAGTGTAATGAGCTATGAAATGTCTGTTGCTGTGCTTGTGCTAGTATTCAAACCCCTACTCTTCTTGATCTGAAGGCTGGGATGGTGCCAGCTATACATGGAGACTGCACATGCAGAGAAGATTTGAATCATTTGGGTGTGGTTCCTTGGCGGGGTGGGGGGGGTGAGGGGTGGGGGGGTAGGGGGGGCACAGGAAGACTTTGAGTTCCTGAGGCCATGGATGAGAAGTCAGCACAAAGAGCTCTCTTCTTGCTATATTAAATGTCTTTTATTCACATGCACTTTTTCCATAGGAGAGCAGAGTCAAGGACAGAACACAGGCTGGGTCAACATTTGCACACTAAAGCAAAGGCAGGGATTTCAAGTAGAACCCAAGAGGAGCTCAGCACAAAGCTTGCCCTGGGAAGCTTCCTGTAGACTCTGCATAGCAAATTCTCCAGCAGGTTGTGCAAACAGGGCAGCTGGCCTTTTGCATAACACTGTAGCATTGCTCAACGCGGCCTCCTCGTACCTCAGCACATCAAGCCCAAGGTGCCTTCGCATGGGAAAGGCAGGGAGGAAAGCTGCTGGCAGAGGTGACTTGAGCACTGGTGGCCGGCTGTAAGGGTTGTCAGGCCCAGTGTGGGGCCATGCAGGCTGAGTCATCACAGGGGTCCAGGGAGCATCGCAAGAGGTGGGGAGATGAAAGGAAAAAAAGAACTCTATTTTGTCTTCATTGCCATTGCACATATTCAGAAGACAGAACGTCTGGAAAATTCTCTCTGGCTTGCACTTCTGAGGCCATTTAATTTTTTATTGTTGAGCATGAACAATGAAATAGAGCAGTTTCCTATTTCTCAGCCCTAAACCCCCACTGCTGTGGAATTTGGGTTTAAACTGTCGAAGAGGAACATATCAGTTCTATAAATTAGCCTCACTAAAGATGCTTAAGCGTTTATGAAAACATTACTGTTTTACACTCAGCTTTATAAAATCTTTTAAAAAAATTATCTCAAAGTGTCATGTGAAGCTAAGTTGGCAGAAAGTGATCTTTTCAGAGCAAACCTGCTCAGAGCTTTATAAGTGAGGCAGGAAGTACCAGAGTGAAGAGAAAGCGAGAAAACGAAGCACCTTCGTGTGGGTTGCAGGGTCCACAGAGACTGTCCAAGCTCCAGGCAATATGTGGTATTAACTCATGTGTCCCCACATGAATGAAGGGGCTGGGAACACCACTGGGCCCCAGCTCTCAGGACAGGCCCAGGAGAGCTGTCAGGAAGTTTGGCTTTAAGGGAGACTTGGGTTTAAATCCTAGATCAGCTGTTAGCCAGCTAGGGACGTGGAACCATGGATTTAATGTAAGAACCTCAGTTTTCTCCTTTGGAAACTGGTCAAGTAATATTCAGGCATTCAGTAAGGGACAATCTGGACACTGTCACTTCTGGAAAAATAACATGAATGTAACTGAAGTTCAGAAGAATTTCATTATATATACTTTCAAATAAATGTCTTTGAATGAACACATAAACACACTTGCACATACTTGTGCATGCACATAACCTATCACCACATAAAAGATTCTGCTAAAGAAAGAAAATGAAAGATCTCCAGGTCATGAATCCCTTTACCGGTCTCCTCCCATATTCTTCTGCTGACCCCTGGGCCTTCCATGGCTCTGGGGAGAAGGGATAACTGTTAAAAGCAAAGATGAATGAAGAAATTCACTTTGGCATGTAGCAAGAGGGTATCTTTAAGAGTCATACTGACTCTTGACACAGAAATGTCTTTAGCGCTCACTTGAAAATCTGTGACCTCTCCATGCTCAACCCCCAAAGTCCTAAACACATACACTGCTCCTCCCTCCATGACCGTCAAAGCTGAGGAGCAAAGGGGAGCAAATAGCCTTTTCTATTGCTACACCATAGGCCCCACTGCATTGGGTAACTTCCTCTGAACACGTGACCAGACTCACCCTTTAGAAATGAGAGTGGAGTTGTGATGGCAGTGGGATTTTTTTGCTGTTGTTGTTTGGTGGTCCTGGAGATCAAACCCAGGGTCTCACGCACGTTAAGTGCGTGCTCTACTGCTGAGCTACCTCCGACCTGCCCTGAAATGGAAATTCTGGTCCACTCCAAGTTACTAAAATATTGCAAGTTTTTCCTGCCTTGGTTATATCCTGTCTGTTCATCAAAATGAGGTGGTGACCCAAGTTATATTCTCAGCAGCTCTTAGAGATTAGACTTTCTAAGGACAAATACCTGCTGTAATAACAACCCCTGCCAAGCACATGTTATCTCTGTTTGCACAGTTTTACCTTTGATGTGACTTTTATTTTCTTGCCATTCATTCTGTTCTCAACGGACTCTGGCTTAGCAGGGAGGTCTCCATCCTAGTGCTTGCTTTGGGATTGCTAAGCCAGTACTTTGCAGTAGAACTTTCTGGAGTGGCATGGGTCTTCAGCACAGGATGGTGGCTGTGAGCTTCAAATGGCAATAGAGGAAGAGTGTCCCTTAGTCATAGGGCTTAGAGCCTGAAGTGTTTGGATTTAGGAATTTTTCTAAATCTGGATCATTTCCATATGTCATGAACTACCTCAGGAGTGAAAACCAAGCCTAAACACACAACCTTTATATCTCGTGATTTTAGATATTTTTGGTGTGCCTTCATTTTTGTTGTAATCAGTCACAAGAGACCAGATGTGGAATTTGTCATCTTTAGGTTCTGAATTTGTGATTTGAGATTTTCCAGTTGAGGATGGTCATGGTGTAGCACTTGAAACATAACTAGCACAACTAAGGAACTAAATTTTATGTTGCGCTTAATTTTGTACAATTTACATTTAAGTTTAATCATTTCCTGTGGTTGCTAGGATACTGGACACGGAGATGCTATATACTACCCACTTGAAATTTGAGCTAGACCAGTGCCTTCTAGTAGAAATACAAAGCAAATCTCCAATTTTCCCAGTGATCACATGAAAGAGACTGAATTAATTTTAATAATATATCTTATTATTAACCAATTATTATTGTTTTCACTACACTCAATATAAACATTGAGATATTTTGCATTCCTTTTTTTTCCTACTAAGTCTGCCAAATCTGACATGTATTTCCTCATTACAACATATCTCAATTTAGGCTACATGTATTTCAACTGCTTAACAAACATCTCAAACAATGTCACACAGTGATAAACCACCTGTGGTAACTATTCTGCCTCTAAAATGGGCATCTTCACAGCAACTAAAGTTAAAAAAATGCTTGTATTTAGGGATGCTAACATTCATTGCAAAACGGTAAACATAAATACAAAAACTCACTGTGTTTTTCACCAAAGTCTACATAGCTATGCAAAATACCTGGTATTGTCTTTTTTTTAATGGTGCTTCGTGTTCCCTGTGCTTTGAATTAAATTAATTAACTCATTTCACCAGCATGTCAATATGTACCTCTAATTATACAAGAACACATCCATCCTTGAAGAATGCAGCGAGAGTACGAACCATCGAACTCACAAGCTCACTCCCTAGTCATTTCCATATCAATAATTTCCATCAGTGTAATGGGACACAATAGAAGCTGCTCCTGGAACAAAAATGTGTAATGAAAGAAGCAATCACAGAGCACGACGGGAAAGCGAAGTGGGTGACCAATAAGACAGTGACCTGACCAGTGGGTGTTAGTGACATGAAATGCAGAAGATGATCCTAAAGTGTCCATTAGCAGACATTCTAATCAATAAATTATGTAAAATTAATCAATACTGCTAGCTGACAACAGGAGCAAGACAGTGGATCAGGAAGCAGGTTCCCCCGGATTTTCACTACCTGCCCATGACTGTCCTTTTGTGTTTTCCATTGCAAGCCATCCCGCCCCTTCTCCACTTCAGTCCCCTCTTCCATGCCTTTTCTACATAGATCGTTGCTTCATTCTTACCGTGTCCTAACGAAAATTGGATCAAGTCCTTCACGAGGCTTTTTTTCTGATTTTCTCAGATAGCTCTTCATGAAGCATGCTGATGGGAAGCAGAGCTACAACAGTGCAGCCTGTGCTTTTGGAGTCAGAGGGCAAGAAAACCCAAAGGGGGTGAGAGCAAGTAGCACAGGGCAGGGGTGAGTTGAGGCAGGCTACAAGCTGCAAAGGGCTGAGGGATGCCTTTTAACCGTGGACAGGAAAAGCATTCGGTGATGATTATTCACTGTGGCATTCTAACTCCTGGCTGGAAAAATGGGAAGCAGTGTAGGATAGCCCTGTGCTCTGCCAGGCCAATTAATAGGAGTCACTTCTTTCCCTTTTGTGTAATTTATGTTGCTTAATTCTGTATACTTCCTAAGTGTTTACGCATTTCGAAGTTAGCCAGTGGGGGAAGACAGGGTGACCATCTCGCTCCTAGCATTGTGGAACTGGTATTAAGCTGCCCTTTGCTTCACTGGCTGGAGCTACACTGCTGATTTGCTTAGGAAAGTGATCTATGCTCCCCGTGAGGCCTGCCTCTGTTGGAAGCTGGCTCCCAGGCTAGAGGCAGGGAGGCTTTCTGCTTCCCTCTCTCTTCCCAGTAAGATTGAGAGGGAGACACAGGGCTACTGCTTACCGAAGAGCTACTGTGCAGCAGGCCCAGTGCTAGGCTCAGGTCAATGACATCCAAACTATTGAGCTTGACTTCCATAAAGGCATTGTTAGTGATCAGAAAACTGCAGTATTTTGAACCCAGAGGAGTGAGAAATCTCAAGAACAAAATCCTGGAGCTCCGGTATTCCATGAGAAAATGACCGCAGAACATTTTTTTTTTTTTTTTTTTTGCTCCTAACAGAGAGCATTAATTGAGGAGTGGCATGACAGGGCTCCTTCCTAGAGTTCGGTCAGTGGCAGCTGCTCCAGTGGGTGTCAGGAGTAAGCTGAGGAAGCTGAGGTCAGTAAAAGCCAGAAACATCACCCTTTTAAAGCTGCAAATATTAGAACTGAGGAGCTAGAAGTTGAATTCCTCTTTGGATAACTTATGGAAAAAATAACTCAGTTGTGCATGTACAAATAAACACACCTATTATTTATAAGAAAAATTAGAAACAGCTATTCCTATAAAAACTGATGCAAAATGACAATTCTAAAAAGTGAAATTATGTCAGCCATGACAAAAGTTCTACAAAACACTGTACATGGTTTCAAGGTTAATCCTGAGGAGATTTGACTGACCTTGTCAGATACAAAAGTTATATGTTTTGCTATATAGGTCTTCCTTTTTAACTTGGCCTTAACCATCCAGCAGAAAAGTTTAACCATGAGGCATAAAAAGTAAAGCTATGTTAATATGCTGAGCTGTAAAAGGCTTAAGTCAACAGCATCAGACATTGCCAGCTCTACCGATAACCCACTACTATTATGGACTATTGGACTATATATACAACTACTTTCTCTTCCTTCAACAAGAAGAAATATTTGCATCTTATACTCAGAACAACGACTATGAAGACAACAATGTGCATTGTATTAATTATTGTGGCTGTCCTACTAATGTGTTGTGAAACTGTCTCATTGTTATTTCTTATCAAAGGTAATAAATTTTTTTTAAAAAAATGGAATTGTGACACATAATAAATAATGACACAGGAGAAGACTTTATTCAATCTATTACTTAATGAGGTAACTAGTAAGATATTACAGTAGGCCTGGAGGTGAGTCCAGAGAGCAGGTACATACCCATGTACAGAACCATGAATACTGACATAAATTCACTTTAATAGATACAAAACCTGTCTGAAGGAGGATAGTGAGGGATAATTTTCAAAACTGATGCGCATATTGTGGAGGCAAAATTCTAAGAAGCCAATCATGACTGTTCAACCCCTGAGAATCCCTCCTGTTGAGTACAGGAATGGTCATTTATAATGGATGTCATTGTCGTGATTAGGTGACATTAGATGACAGAGGTGAGGGGATTTTGCAGACATAATTAGATCTTGGAGACAAATTAATCAAAAAGAAGATTATCCCGAGTGGGTCTGACCTAATCAAGCAAACCCTTAACAGAAGAGATTTGAAGGAGGGATGCTTCCACTGGACTTGGAGAAGCAAACTGTCTGTCAGATGCGCAGAGAGACACTGTGGGAGACAGCAGGCGGCTGTCGGAGGCTGAGAAGGCACACTCTGACAGCAGCGAGAAAGCAGGGACCCCAGTGAACAGCAGTGAAATGAAGTAAACCAACACTGTGCTCAAAAGGAATCAGAACCCCAGCCCCCGAGAAGACAGCCAGACAGGCCAAAATCTGGTCTCGCCTGCTGAGACCCTGGGAAGACTCACTGATTGTACCTGCGATACCTGGACACCTATCGCAGAAAACACAAAATAATATGTTCATATTCTGATCATTTTTACATTAGCAATAGTTTTTAAGCAATGGTAGAAATGGACTATGTATATCTACCAAAAAAAAAACATTTGTTTGTTTCTTTCTTTTTTTTTTTTGTGGTACCAGGGATTGAACTCAGGACCCTGCACTTGCTAGGCAAGTGCTTATTCTACTGAGCTATCTCCCTGGCCCAAAAGAACCATTTGTATTGCACTGTTTCCAAAGTTGTAAAACAGCTCAAGGCCTCAGAAGGGGTACAGATCCCTAGAATCTAACAAGCTGCAAAGGTACCCAAGATGGCACCCAGATTTATACTGAATGTAAGTAATTTGTTTGTTATTTCAGAGTCCTTTATGCAGTAAAACATATTTTATTTGGCAAAGTGCCCATTTCCCAAAAATATTGCTTTACTTTATCTTTTATTTAAAGAAAATCCTGGGAATTTTTAATACACTTTGCTATTGAGCAGAAGGGAAGGAGTTTCAAAGCTTCCAGGAATTTCAGAGTGGAGACCCAAGAAAGCTGCAGCAAGGACACACAGGCCTGTGGCTTGGGACACACCTGTCATGACTGAGGAAACAGAACTGAGCAAAAGGCATCCTGGCCTGAGAGAGTTGGGGGCTTGAGTACACAGTTTAAGTCACTGCTAATCTTGTCTACTCACCTGCTTATTCATTCAACAAACAAATCCAACGCTTCCCTAAATCTCAACAGAGATACAGTGGTGAGGAGAAAACCAAACAAAACCACCCAAATTCACCAGGCTTGCATTCTAATGGAAGAGTATAATCCCAATTTGGAGAGCTGCATTAGGTTGCAGGCTGACCACTGTGTTTAACCACGAAGCGTCTTGTGAACCTGAACGCTGAGCCTGTCCTCTGTGGGAAGGACATAGGGAAAATCCAGCTGTTCATTATCCCAGTAATGGGCAAATCCAGGTAAGGTCCTGGGCTAAGATGAGGAGATGGACCTGTCCCTTTGTGACAGGTGGGCCAAGATCCCTAAAGAAACTATTTAGTGAGGGAGAGCCTCGGTGTTGGGCTGAGCCCTTGCCTGCAACCTGCAGCTGCTCCTGGGCCGGGAGTCATTCTTCAGGATGATAATGACAACTAGTTCGTACAAGCACTTACTAGGCAGGAGTCATTGCTCCAAGCACTTTATATGGAGTAAATTGCACTGCATAATGTTCACAATAGCTCCTTGAAGCAGGTACCACTATGATTCCTGTGTTACTGATGAGGAAGTAGACAGAGAAATATTCAGTGCCTTCCTCTACAGCTCCACAGCTGAACAGCTGGGGTTTCAGTTACTTTTCTCTCTCTTTGCTGTGACCAAATACCCGACTCCTAGAATTAAAGAAGGAAAGGTGTATTTAGCTCACAGTTTGTGGAGGTTTCAGTCCATACTCGGCTGGCTGCATAGCCCATGGTAGAGGACAGCACAGCAAGAACAAAAAGACAGGAGCAAGGCCACAGCTGCAGAGAGAGATCAAGCTTCTTCCCCCCACTTCCTTATATTGCATTAGGCTATCTGCCCTAGTGCAGGTTGTAGGACTCACCCATCATCTCAGCAGCACTCACACCCATTGACATGTGTTTTTCAGGTGAACAGTGCAGCAGAGAAACAGGCAGAAGGAAAAAGGGAAACGGGTTTTATTTTCCTTGAGGACATGGAGAAAATGTAAGTAAGATAGGAAATTCTCTGGATTGGACAAAGGGAGGCTGAGGCTGTTATGACCTTTTGCCAGGGGAAGGGTTTGAATGGGATGTTTAAATACATCGAGAAACTGATAGGGAGTCTTCCCGGAGGTGGCAGGAAGGGTGAAAGTAAGTTACGTCCTAAGCTGAGTTGGAGAAGAAGTGGAGAGGTTGTCTTTTGTTTTAAGGGCATCAGCCATATGACATGACCACCATAGTGGCCTCAGCAATTTGTACTAGGGCCGGAACCTATCACCCATGATCCCAGCATCAGATCATAAATTAATCACAAACTCCAGAAGGCTGCACCAAGACTGCATGAGGATTTGCAGGGACAACTAGACGCAAGCCGTAACAGCTGGGGTTTATACCCAGGTAGTCTGGACCTTTGTTTTTCAACCTTATATAAGGTTTGCCAAAAGAATTTGTCAGTATGGGCACCAGGCACATATGGGGCAGTGAAGAAGCATGCCTTAGCTTGCAACTTACTTTGAATGCCCTAAACCCTGACTATAGTCAATAGCAATAGTTTATCCTCAGGAAAATTACAGGAAGTGAAGGACTTTGTTTTCTTATGGCCATAGTGTGGGGCATACTGATTGGCGACACAGAAAAACTGTTAGTTTATCAGCCTTGTAAATCTGTCAGCTACTTAAAAATAGCTCTTTGCTCGGCTCTGGGCTGCATTTCTGCTCTTCTTCTGAAGCAAGGTAGCTTCTCCGTTGGGCGCTCATCTTTGAAATGCATGTTGCTCTTCTCCATGCAAAGATCCAACCTGAGGCCCAAGCTCTATGATGACAAACAGCCTGTAGCTGCCCGCAAACAATGCGCACTACAAAAGGGGACTTAAGGGTTTCACTCTTCCTGTTTACAGCCTTCCTTCAATGGGGCTCTCTTTGGGAGGAACCTGAGGCGGCAATAGATTAACAAGGGCTTGATTATTTCTCAAGGGAGAACAAGGGTTCCTCTGACCACCACTTTTGATTCATTCCATGCCTGGTTTCCATGGAGCATGATAAGAGATGCATCCCAGGACAAACAGAGAGGGAAGCACCCACTGGATGAGTCTTCCTCCCAAAGAGGAAACTGTTCCACACTTGAGATCCAGTTCCTGTGTGGGTGGGGTGTCCTGCCAGGGGAACTAATGACATCCAGGCTAGGTACCACAGTCCCTATTCCTGGGAAATCTCTGGTCCTCAGTTTTATTCCCATACTCCTATACTGCAGACTCAGGAGTAAAGCATGTGATTTAGACTTAAATCAATCAGGACACTGCATTTATTTGGCCTCCAATAATTGCTTTACTGATAATTATGTAATCATTAGAATCACTCGGAGGAGCAATGCAACTTTTTCTGGGAATTCTGGCAAGAAGACTCAGTATCTTCTCTTTTTAATCGTTATGTCTTATGTATTTGGTTGTTGCAGGGTCTCATTATGCTGCTCAGACTCGTGGCGATCTCCCTGCTTTCAACCTTCCCAGCTCTGAGATTACAAGCATGTGTCACTATGCCCAGACTCTGGCCAGTTAAGCCTGCCCGGTGGAGGAGCTGGTATGGCATATGGTGCCAAGGATCAAACCACAGTCCCTGTGCTTTCCTAAGCTTGCCTAAGCAGGTTCTTTAGTCTGCTGAGCTGTCTCGCCAGCTCGCCTCAGTGTAGTTTTGATGAATTTGAGAGGCTGAGGCTGGAACAACTATAGCCATCTTGCTGTCAGTGGGGACCGGTGGTCTGAAAACACAACCAACCAGAAAGAGGATGAGAGACACTGGATACCGGGAGACGGACGGTGTTTGAGCCTCTGAGGCCATTGACATCTAAAGGAAGTCCTTCCACTTGCTTTTGTGATTCAGTAAAAATTCTTGGAGTGCAATCTTGGGGGCAGATTTTCTCTTTCCTGCAAGAGAAAGAGTTATTTCTCCCCAGGGAAAGTTAGAGGAAGCATAAGAACAAGATCCGAAGAACAGTTCACAGCCTCCAGCCAGGAAAGTGATGCTTACCTGAGGCTATTTGTCCCTTTACGTTTACTGGAAAAAGGCAGAACTGCAATGTGTGCTTTTAGAACCATTAGCTTCTCCATTCCCTTCCGTCTAAAACTGACATTTTTATTGGAGAGGGGTGAATCTGTCTAATTTATTATTCAAGTGATGACTGGGTTCATCTTAAAGTGGACGCAGGCAGGGGTGGGCTCCTTAAGAGCAGTACTTCGTATCTGTTTTTGCTCATCAGGCCTTTTGAAGGCATATGATATCATCTCAATTCCAATAACTTTTCAGCTATGGGTTGGCCTATGAAGGTATCCAGCTGGGAACTCAGAAATATCTGAATTGTGCCTTTGTCCCAGCAAGCCTGTCTTTTAGCAACCAGCCCCAAGGAGCAAAAGCAGTGCTGTATTTTTTGTATGTATGTTTGTTTGTTTATTTATTTGTATTTTGTACAGGGTCTCACTTTGCAGCTCAGACTCTCAGTGATTCTCCTGTTTTCAGCCTCTCCAGCGTAGGGATTACAGGTGTGTACCATCACGCCCAAACTTGGTGGCTGACTCAGCATGCCCAGGAGCGGGGCTGGTGTGGCAGGTAGTGCCAGGGGCAGTGTTTTCTTTTTAAAGAGTCAGGGCCAGCCAGATAGCTTAGCAGACTAAAGTACCTGCTTAGGCAGAGCACAGTGGCCAGGGTTCAATGCCTGGTGTGCTGTGCTGGGCTCCAATCCCAGGGATGTGCTGAGGAAGGTGATTGAGACTGGGCGTGGTGGTGCACACCTGCAATCCCAGTGCTTGGAAAGCTGAAAACAGGAGGATCACTACGAGTCTGATCTATGTAGTGAGACCTTGAATACCCTGTAGACCCTGTACCTAGTAATACAAAAAATAGAGTACTGGTGCAAAGCCACAGCACAAGTTCAAATCTGAGTAGATCTTTTGTGGATCTTTCCCGTCACGGCTCAAATCCAACTCTCAGGTGTTTCCAGTTTGGCTTTCTAGCTGCATAACCTCTAGCACTGATTGACGTGTATCCTATCAGACTTCTTACTATTGTTCGATTTGGGTTGGTTGTAATTTGTGGATTTTAACTTCTACCAAGGAAAGGGAAAGGAATATTTGTCAACCGTGATTGGAATATATGCCAAGTGGTGGTTGTGTAAGTCCGTTCTGGCCAGGTAAAGAACACTGAGCCAGCTTTGGGGTGGAATAATAAATGTGTGACCAGGGAGGAAGAGTCAGGGTGGGGAGAGGTGAAATGGGTGAGCCAGGGCTTCCTGCCATTCTGGCCACCAAGGAAGGTAAAAGAGATACCACTGACTTTAAGTGTGCAAGATTGCCTTGCGTCTGTTGAAGCTTCCATCACTAGCCACTGTGGACCCATTTGAGTCTTGAATCAAGCCAGTTAGATCAAGACTCTCAGAGAAGAATGAGGCAGTAGGTAAAGAGAGAAATGTGCTAATGAGCTTTTTGCTGCTGTGACTAAATACTTAAGGCAACAACTCAAAAAGAGAAGAAGGTTGGCAAAATAGCTCAATGGTCTAAAGCGCCTTCCTAGGCAGGCTTAGGTAAGCATGCAGAGACCATGGTTTGATCCCCGGCACCACATATCTCATCAGCGTGGGCTGAGCTTGCAAGCTTAGGGTGGCAACCCGACCCTAACTTCCTAGCATACTGCAAGGCTAAGGTAGGAGGATGGCCAATCTGAGCCCAGGCTGGGCAACTTAGTGACTTGGGAAAACCCTGCCTCAAAAAATAAAAACAAAAATAAAATAAATAAAAAAGCTAGAGATATATCTTGGTGTGAAGACCCTGGGTTCAATCTACCACACTAAAAAAAAGAAGAGGAAAAAAGATTTATTTGGGCTTACAGCTTGCAGAGCCATGGGTATTTGGCTCTGATTCCTTTGTGCTTCCGTGAGCAGCAGAACACCACGGCGAAGAGTGAACGGTGCAGGACACTAGTCACCTCAGAGTGGCTGAGAAGCTGAGGGAGGGCGAAGCAGTCGTGGACCCATGAGTCCCTTCCAGAGCACACCATCAATGACTAACTTCCTGGGTCCTGCCTCCTGCAGGCTCCACTACCTTCAATGCTGTCATCAGGTATAGAGAAAGACTTATATTTGTGAACTATTGAGGAGATATTTAAGATGCAAATCACACTGAGAAGAGAATGTAGGAACCTTGTTCTTAGTAGTCAATATTGCAGTGTTAAGATGATGCTAACCACTGTAGCAAGTCATCTCCACATTTCAGCAGCCTAACTCAATAAAAGTTTATTTCCCATTCCCATAGCGATCCAAAATAGGTATTTTTACTGACAGGTTGCTTTCCCCGCTCAGTGATTTAACACCCATGTTTTCTAATCTGGAGGCTGTGTTGAGTGGGCATGAAGACAGGGCAGTCAGCAGGCACAGTAGGAGAGGAGGAATACCTCCTAATGCTCTGTACCACGGCAGTGGCTATGGTTGACAACAGGTAATCATATATTTCACAATAGCTCCTAGAAAGGATTTTGAATGTTATGCAACAGAAAGGAAATCATAAGTATTTCAGACAATGGATATGCCAATTACCTTGATCGAATCTCTATGCATTATACAAATGTGTTAAAATATGACTCCATAAATACATACAATTATTATTGTCCATTAAAATTTTTTAAATAGTTTTAAAAGCTCAGTCTTAAGGCAATAGTTTTTAGCTTTACCTACACTTTATAATTTCCCAAGGAGCTCAAGCTAATAGATAGACTCCAACTCCAGGAGAGTCTGATTTAGTTGATTTGAGTTGCAGCTCAGGACGTAAATGTTTAAACACCTCCAGAGGCATTGACAGTGCAGCCAGTGTTACAGAAAGAAGCTAGCCGAGGGCAGTGCCTTCCAATATGCCAGTGGTTCTCAACTTTTTGACCCCTGAGACCAATTTTGTGAAAGACATTTTTTCCATGAATAGAGCAGGGGAGTGGTTTCATGAAAATTCAAGCACATACATTTATTATGTCCTGCATTTCTACTAGTATCACTTTAGATTTTTATAAAGAACATAACCTAGATCCCTGACATATGCAGGTCACAGTAGGGATCATGTTCTCGTGAGAATTTAATGTCACTGCTGATCTGACAGGTGAGGGCTCCAGCTGCAGGAGTTTAGGATCAAACAAAACATTTAGGAAAACATAAATTATTTATGTTGGTATAGGGTGGGGTTGAGGTCACTCAGATAGAACTAACACCTAATAATTGCTCAGTAAGCAATATACCTACCTTACATTGTTAAAATTTCCATTCATGTGATGAAATCTCTTGCATCACACTCTAGCTGGGTCTCTCTGTGATTCACCTCCTTCCTATTCCTTTTTCCCCAACACATCAACAGCAATTTGGTGGCAGGGGTAGGAACTGTACATCTGTAGACCCAGGGTCACCTGAGGAAATCAATTCTGGAAGAATCTGACTGATGCTCCTGCTATGCTATAAGGGACAGAATGGAAATCTGAAATGAAGTTCACGTCTTGACTTTACCATCTGCTCTCTGTGCCTCAGTTTTCTTTTCTTGGAAGAGATAAAAATTTCTAGGGGGCCAGTGAGATGGCTCAGCAGTCTAAAGTGCCTGCTTAGGCAAGTTTAGGCAACCGCAGGGATTGTAGTCCAATCCCTGGCACCATACACTGTGCCAGCCTCACTCCCAGAGTTGGCTGAGCTGGCCATAAAAAAAAAGAAAATTCTAGCTTGGAGAATTACCACGAGAAGTACACATATAGAGTAGGTGAAGTTGATTTGAGAGCACTGGTGCTTCCTCTAGTTCCCTATTTCCTCTTCTTCAGCATGGAAATAACCCCATGGAACACATGGAAGTGAAATGAACAGACTCTGGTCTCTGCTCCAGAAGAGTGCTATTTGGGTGACTTTGAGCATCAGTGTAATGACAAAGAACTCAGGACATTGTTATCTTACCCAAAAGGTCACTTAGAGGAGACACACTTGAGATGCTTTGAGTTAAAAGGAACCCATTCTTGTCCAAGCTAGTCAGAGCAAGAAACAGCTTGGATCGAGCCTGCCCCTCTAGGCTGCCCTGCTGCAGTGCTGGGCTCTGGGCTTCTGTCTCTTTTGTTCTGTCTTCCCTGCCTTTGACCATTTGTGTCATTCAGGCTAAATCCCCAGGTGGGGAGATGTGGCCCAGTGAGCTATGGAAGACTATGGGTCCTGAAAGGCATCACACTGTCTGGGACACTTCAGACACCCAATTGCTCAGATACCAATTACTCAGTGGTGCTGGGGTTGGGGCAAACTCATGACCACTTGGTCCATCTGAGAGCACAGATAAGTCCAGCCATCTGAACATTAGGATCTGCTCTGGCCCCGTGGAAGGTTAAAGGCTGATCTGCCCCCATCTTCCACCCCCAATTCTTTATTGGTGTCGAATACGTAGGGAGGGTCTAGATAAAGGGGATAAAACTTTGCAGTTACTGCCTCTTACAATTTTGTGAATGTAAAATAAAATTGGGTAGATAGACCCCAGGAATTTTTCAATTGTGCACCTAGTAGTTCAGAAACTATACAAATACAAGCCTCTGGTATAGTGCTTTTATTTTTATTTTTTAAGAATAGGTAAGTAATTTTTATTGTACAAAAGAGATTACAAAAACAGAATTAAAATGGAAAATTATAAGTGATACAGGATTTCACCTAACAAAGTAATGTGAATTACTGTGTTATAATTTCACAGTATTCAAAGTAATATGAATTTCACAGTATGCATAGTATTGTCTTCCAACTAGCTATTCATATTACCAGATATATGCATGCAAAACTGGAAGGAGAAAGAATAAAAAAGAAGGAAATATATAAGAAATTAAAAGGAGAAATAATTGAAGAAAGGAGACAAAACAAATTAGGCATTATCTGCTCCTTTCCATAGACCAGCAGAAATCCACAGGAGCACCCACCTACATAAGACAAATTTTAACACACGTGAAAAATCAAATAACAGTAATACAATTGTGAGCCTGGGGAAACAGCTCAGTAGAATAAGTGCTTGCCTGGCAAGCACAAGGTCCTGAGTTCAACCCCTAGTTCTGGAAAAAAGAAAAGAAAAGATTACTATTGGGGACTTCAACATACCACTGTCACAAAGAAATAGATCAAGTAGGCCAAAAATCAACAAGGAAATAACAGAACTAAAGCAAACATGAAGAGATAGACTTGGCAGGCCTTTACGAGTTTCACCCAGCAACAATAGAATATACATTCTTCAGCTACACATGTATAGTGCCTTTAAATTTGCTACAGCAATTTCATATAGTGTGGGAAGACTGGTCCCTCCCACTTCCTGAAGCACAGAGTTAGTGTGCTTATCTTTGTCAAAGACCACTTGGTGGCATAGAATTCAAGCCCGCTGTAAGGCACCAGCTATCAATGTGATGGTCAGATGACCAGTCTACCTTTCTACATAGTTCAGCTCTGTGCCTCAGTAGGGCTGTTTTTCTCTTCAGTCTTGCCTAAAATTAAGGCTTACAGTTAATCCTTGCTGCCATGGCTGGGGCGGTGCAAGCTCTACAGAAGTCTCACAAAAGCTAATCTACCTTTCGCCTCTCACGCAGCCTGCCCTTCTGTTGACAGTTGGAATCACTACATGGAATCTCTAGATACTGTAATAAAATTGTCACATATCATCAACAGTTCAGTCCTACAATTTAACTGATAGAAAACTTGATTCAATTGCAAGCTAGTTTTTGTCATCTGCATGAGCATCTTCCCAAAATATATTAGAGTTGCCATTGACAGATGGTCTGAGATGGGTTCAGGGAGGCTGTTGACAGATATTCTATGATGGATCTTATTACATTGACGTATCTGAAGAATGTCTCATGGGAAATGTCCCCATAGGCTAGAAGACTGACAGAACAAGACAGAAGCTCTTCAAGAGAATTGCCAATAAAGAATGACTGAAAATAGGAAGACCCTTTGGGAGGTAATTTGGAGATATGTATTGAGGCTTGGGAATTCATACCCTTTGACCCTCTATTTGTCTTCTCAAGTTTTAGCTGCAAGTGCCACTTAGCTATGTAGGCAAAGACTTATGTATGGAGACCATCACATAGCATTGAACATGCAATGGGAAAGACCTGGGAAAGCCCCCAAAGCTCCAGAGGGTAGGGCAGTTTAAACACATGAGTTACAGTTGGTTCTTCCCTTCATGGCTTCCAGAGCGAAGGATTCAGTCAACCTCCAATCAGAAAGGTATTTGGGCCCACCATAGCCTAGTCCTTATTGTATATATACAGATTCTTTTCTTGTTATTATTCCATAAATAATATAGTATAACACTATTCATGGGCATTCACATTGTGTTAGGTATTATAAATCATCTAGACAGGAATTCAAGTATATGGGAAAATATGCATAGGATATTTGTTATATAAGTACCACGTACTAACCGACTGGACCACTGAAGCTTCATGCATCAGTTATTTGTAAAGATCTTGAAACAAATTCCTTTCGGATATCAATAGATGATATATTTATATTCATGTTTACTATGATTTTTAAACTTTATTTGTCACAGGATCTCACTACATAGTTCTGACTCATAGTGACCCTCCTGTATCAGCCTCCCCAGTGTTGGGATTACAGGGATGCATCACCATGCTCAGTCTTGCTGGTGGAATGGGCGTGCCCGGGGCAGGGCCTGCATGGCATATAGTACATGGGATCAAACTTGGGTCCCAGCACTTAGACCTCTGAGCTATCTCCCCAGTCCAACTATGACTTTTAAAAACCCCAGCAGGGTAAAGAACTGTTTATTTAGAATGAACTAAGTTTTGTAAAAGGGGGAAAAAGACAACAAGTAAGCATTTTCTGATTATTAATACTGATTTTCTCTAGGTGATGATAACATCGGTGACTTTTAAAAAAAATTAATTTACTTTCCTGTATTTACAGTGAATTTCTGTGACCGTGTTACTTTTCAGGTCAGAAAAAAATGTGCTATTTTAAATTTGTGTAAAGAATAATCTACAGGAAATTTTCAATAAGGAAAAGGAGCTATTATAATCAATATAGTTTTTAAAAATCTTTTATTAGTGTATATTTGCAGTAAAGAATAATGATATCTTGGGCTGGGGAGATAGCTCAGTAGAATAAGTGCTTGCCTGGCAAGTGCAAGGGTCTAAGTTCAATTTCCAGTTCCGCAAAAAAAAACCTATTCGTGGGCTGGAGAGACAGCTCAGTGGTCTAAAGTGCCTGCTTAGGCAAGCTTAGGCAACTGCAAGGACCACAATTAGATCCCTGGCACCACATGCTGCATCAGCCCCACCCCAGGGCAAGCTGAACTGGCCTGGTCATTATCTATCTATCTATCTATCTATCTATCTATCTATCTATCTACCTATCTATCTGTCTGTTTTGGGGAATACATATATGTGTGTATCGCATCTTGATAGCTTTTTATCTTGATAATTATTAATCCTATTTTAATTTATAAGTCTAAGGTTTTGTATATTTACATGGGAGAGAGAGGGAGGGAGGGAGGGAGGGAGGGAGGGAGAGAGAGAGAGAGAGAGAGAGAGAGAGAGAGAGAGTTGGGGTTTGAATCCAGGGCTCTGCACATGCTAGGAAAGCACTTTACCACTGAGCTACATTCCCCAGCCTAGATAATTTTTATATAGTCAGAGATCATCTATGGTTTTATGTTCTATTTTCTACCATCTAAATAAAACACACACATGCACACACAATCACTGAGCCTGGAAAATCATAAGTGTGCACACACATAATACAAAATAAACCTATAAGCTACTAACTTATGTAAGTCAGTGTTGAGCTACTTTAACAAATACTTGATGGAATCAACCTAGAAAAAGGAAAAGTTGCATTCTGTTACACAGTTTTGAAGGTTTCGGTCCATGGTACACTGATCAGGTTGCTTATTGATTTATTATTTGGCACAGGGTCTCACTACACAGCTTAGACTGGTGGTGATCCTCCTGTCTCAACCTCCTCAGCTCTGGGATAACAGGCATGCACCCCACGCCTGGTTTTGGTGGCTGGATCGGAGTGCCCACAGGACCAGAAATCGAACCTGGGACCTTGTGCTTTCCCAGCAGGCTCTTAGACCACCAAACTATCTCCCCAGCCTGATCAGGTTGATTTTGAGCTTGTGCAAGGCAGCGCACGACGGCAGGATACATGTGGTGAAGCAAAGCTGTCCTATTTCATGGCAGAGAAAGAAGCAATCTGGAATCTTATGGTCTTCTTCAAGGACGTATTTCCAGGGACCTAATGTCCTCCCCATAGGTCCAATCACTCCAAATTTCCACCACCACCCAATAGGACCCCAGGCAGGGGGCCAAGCCTTTAACACAGGCTCCTTTTGGGGGACATTCCAAGTTCAAACTATAACATTATTAAATGATTTAAACTCCTATAATTACCATGTATAGGGCACTCTCCTAATCATAAAATCTGCTTATGCAAAACAATTCAACTAATATCTCTTTCTGTGCAGAAAAGTTACTGTAGACTTAGAATCAGGGATATATAATTTACCACCTGAATTTAACTAATTTAGCAGATTTTGTAAATGTACAAAATATTCTCTAAGAACATAAAACTTATACTTATCTCAATTCACTGGAGGAAGGGAATAATGGGCTTAAAAAACAGCGAGGAAAAAATCTATTAAGCATTAGGCAACAGCAACTGTAGCGAAAATATTTCTGAGACAGATGCAAAACTAAAATTGAGGATGACAGTACAACACAAGAGGCTGCGGCTGAGACAGCGACTCGATGCTCATAATGACAATGACCTCCAGGGAAATTTAGAAGGGTATGAAAATTCAGTATTTAAAGTCAAGATCAGCACTGAGGCGGAGAACAAATCTACCGCTTCCGCCAAACAATGCAGAACCTGCGGTCGTGTTTTAACAAGGCCTGCCTCATCCAATTCAAGTCAAGACGGTACTTTCATCAGAGGATTGTTTTTGTTCTCCCATGAAATGGCACAGGAAATATGTTATGAAATTACTTGCCAAAGTAGAAAAGAAAACTCGCCATCCTGACAAGACGGGGAAGAGGGAATAACTGTGCCTGTGTCTAGACCAGTGGTTCTCAACGGGGGCCAATTCTGCCCCTCAGGGGATACTGGGTAACATTTGGAAACACATCTGGTACTGCTGGCATCTAAAGGGTTAGAGGGCAGAAATGAGACTAATTCTGCAACGCACAGAACAACCTCCAACGACAAATTATCTGACCCCAATTTCCTTGGTGTAAAGGGTAAGAAACCCCGGACTTGACAATAACACACGATTTGGGAAGAAATGACCAAGTTCTAAACTTACTTTCTTTCTTTCTTTCTTTCTTTCTTTCTTTCTTTCTTTCTTTCTTTCTCTTTCATGTTATGACTGGCTCAGTCTGCCCTGGGGGTGTGGCTGGTGCGGTATGTGGTGCCAGGGGTCGAACCGCAGTCTCTGAGGTTGTTTAAGCAGGTGCTCTAGACCGCTGAGCTATCTCGCTGGCCCCGAAATGACCAAATTCTGATCCATTCTCTGCTGGATGAAGAGGCATTGCTTCTAACTACTTTTTTTTTTTTTTGTTTGGTACTATCCAGTAAAGGGTCTACAGGGTGTTGAGGGTTTCACTACTAGGTCAGATTCGTGATCCGCCTGCTTACAGCCTCCCAAGAGCTGGGATTACAGGCACAGGCCACCACACCCAGTCTCAATTGCCATCTCAGTGAGCCCCAGGGGTGGGGCCAGCGCAGAAGTCCTGGGATCGAATCTCCCGCCCCTGTGCCTACTTGCATCCGCTGAGCTATTTGCCTGGCCCTGCTTCCAATTACTGACAGTCAAGGCCTCCATAAGAACTTCTTCCATAAGAAGTCAAGTTCTTCCGTAAGAACGATGTGAAAAAAATTCAAATATTGTAAATCTTGTTTTCATTGGGATCTGTACAGGCAAAACACCAGCCTACCAAACTTTTCTCCCCCTCTCTATACAAGGAAAAGGGATCCAAATACAAAGGAAAAAGGCTTATTTTAAGAATTTCAAAAACATGTCCTATGGCCAAGTACAAATTCTACCCTGTCTCCTGTTTGGCTTCATTTCTGTCTTTCTAGACAATGGGAATGGGGTCCAGAATACTCGACCTAAGGCGCACTGACCCTCACCTACCAGACTAACAGTAAATTACGTAAACTTTGCTTCTTGTGGCATGAAACACAGTAAGATTTTCAGTAAGATTTCCAGCACCAAGGTTCGCTATGCAAAGGCTTTCTGGTTAACAATGAGATGACCTGGAGTCTCCCGTTCCCTGGACATTTTGACTAATTGGAGTTTTCCTGTAGTTTACATTCTTTAAGATATTCTCAGCATTGGCAAGTTTTACCGGAAGGGCCATTGACAGTATTTAAAATTCAAATCCAAATGTTCCCTCTCTGCATTTTACATCTGAAATGTTGGAACACATTAA
>PVKN010010039.1:0-23090 GCA_004027915.1 Capromys pilorides
AGATACTTCGACAAAATGTAAAAAACATGTTTAAGTTAGTTAGACATATACATAAGCAAAAGATGGTATTGGCATTTTCTTCAAAGACCATGTGAATTTGGCCAGTCTTAATGTTACAGAACTTTTCATCCAATGAAAAAATTTCAATCAATACTTTCTTCCTTCCTAGCACAGCTGATTTTTGCTATGACATTACAAAGCACATGGATACTAGTAACCAAAAACCAGAGGGCTGATTACAGTCTGCAGTTCACACATAAAGGGCCATTACTGAAAAGTAAAGGTCACTTAAAGTGAATTGTGTTCAATACAGAGTGTGGCCAGGACTACCACAGCTCACCACGGATTCCCATACATTCCTCTAGAGAAAAGAGGAATGGAGCACTTTGGGGAGGCCCAGGGCAAGAGACGATGTCCTGAAATGTGCCGCGAGTCACCCTACCTTGTGAAGGCACTTGCCGAGGCACTCACAAAACTGTATGTGGATCTATCAATGAAATTGATACAGAAGTCACTCCATCGGCCCAATAATCAATAAAGAACTCCTGAGTCAGAAGACCAGGCCCTAAGGCCAGCTGCACAGCTTCACCAAGAAAAAAGGGAACAGTCATTTGGAAATCACACCACCAAATCAAGCTCTTTGGTGTCTCTTTAATTTGGTCACATAGGGCCAGGAGGAAAAGTAGTGTGGTTCACTCATTCTGAGCCTCTTTCCCACTTCTTTCTCATGCTAACCAGATAAACGTCCACTGTCTTCAGGATTCTCATCAGCAGCCTTCCAATGAGACCCTGAGTGGAGCTGACTCCCTCTGGAGAGGCCCACCAAAACTGGGTAGCTGTAAAGAAGTAGCCCAAATGTGACTTAAGGTCCTACTGGCCCAAACTACAAAACACTTACAATGTTTGAAATTCCATCACTGGAACACCTCCTCAGGTGAGCTGAGTGCAGGTCGCATTCCTACCTGACATCCTTGCGTTACATCTCTTTTTCCCTGTTCTTGGTTCTCCAAAGTTGTCCTGTAAGTCCAGTCACTTGGTTCTAACTATTATAGATAACTGAGTTACTTAGAAATATTGTAGGCAGTCAGACAGGGCTGAGCCCTTGAAGAGTCACTGCAGAAGACAACTGTGGCTGGAGGTGCATTTACTGAAGGTCAGGCTTCTTGAAAACAGGAAGGACTCTACACAGACGTCCCCTAGGAATGAATGGCAGTGATTGATATTCTAAATAGGCATCAATCACCCTGGAGTAGAGAACCACACCTCCCTAACACGCCCCTTCCAGGAAAATCCTTTTCTCGTCCACAGGCTTGCTACATGATTTGTCTCCTCATTTGATCCCCATTTAACCAGTATTACCCAAGCAAATATATTTGTTGTAATCTTACTGGTTGATAACAATTTTGTCTCACCTCAGACCCATCCTGTGACTTTTTCCATTGGATCGGTATTCTGGAAGTGATTATACGTGCATTCTTATTGATCATAGTTCTGTTCCACCTTGAATCCACCTCACTTCGTGGCTTTGTTCAATACTCTCCAGATACAGGCAGGGCTAGAGGGCAAACCACTTGTTGAGTCTCCTCCTATCTTCCTTAGACAGAGCTTTCTTCCTCTGAAATTCTTTCTACTCTAACTTCTGTTGTTCCTAGAATTTATTCTTTGATTTTAGACAATACGAACTCAGCATTTCAGACATCTAGAAGGTTGGGAGTTTCTTTCAGAAATACTCCAGAATTTACCCTGCAGTATCTATCAGAATTGCTGCAGCCTGGAGCTCTGCTGCTGACCAGGTGGAGCTGAATTTCCTTTCCTTTCCTTTCTCTCTCTCTCTCTCTCTCTCTCTCTCTCTCTCTCTCTCTCTCTCTCTCTCTTGTATTTAGTACAGAATATACAGGGACTACTGGGTCTCACTACACAGATCGCATTCATAATGATCTTTCCTGTTTTCAGCCTCCCAAGCACAAGGATCATAGGCGTGTACCACCACGCCCAGTCTCAATCACTGTCTCAGTGTGCCCAGGGGGATGGGCCAGCACACAAGCCAGAGACTGAGCCCCAGCCCACCGCTATGCTTTGCCTAAACAGGCGTTTTAGTATGGTCTTCTCCCCCTTTCCCCACTGGGGATCGAACTCAGGACTTTTTGCAGTCTGCGCTATCGCCCCAGCCCTGGAGCTGATTTTTTTTTCAGGACCAGGCATTGAACTCAGGCCCTTGCGCTCAAGCGCTTATTCTACTGAGCCATCTCCCCAGCCCTCCTTGAAGCTGAGTTTTTATGGTAGGGCAACAGAACACAAGTTTGCAAGACTTTGCAAGATAAGCATACAAATAAGTATTAACATCATCTTTATTTTTTTAATGGGTTCTACAATGTAGCACAAAGTTTATCAAAGAAGCAGGATTATAAAACAAATAACTAACAAAACACAGTCTGAGGACTTCCTTGTGTTTTTTTTAAACTGCAGTAAATACATAACACAGCATTTAGCTATCAGGCACATGTGCGGTGCTAGAGATGGAACCCAGGACCCCATGCAGGCTAGGTGGGCGTTCTACCCCTGGGCTACTTACACGGGCCCTTAACCTTAAAGTATTGCATTGTGCTGCTAAATACATTCACACTGTTACACAGCCGTCCCCATCAGCCAGCCATAGAACTCTTCTTCACCTTGCAAAACTGACATTCTGTACCTATTAAATAATAACTCCTCTTTCCACATTTTCCAGCCCACTTACTTGCTGTCCCCAAGAAGCTGAGTTTTGTAAGCAGCTTATATAAGCAAGTCCTAGTGTATTTGTCTCTTTTGCGCCTGGGTTGTTGCACTTTGTATAATGTCCTCAAGCTTTATCTGTGTTGCAGCACATGCCTGACGTGTTTTCTTCCACACTGTTATCTATTCTTCCACTGATGGACACAAAAATTCCCTCTCACCTTCACTACCAGGAAGGATGCCTCTATCAACATTGGTGTACACTGCCCTGGCCCCGCCCAGGGGCACGTTGAGTGGGCAACTGATCCTGGGCATGGTGGTGCATGCCTGTAAACCCAGCTCTCGGGAGGCTGTAAACAGGGATCACTATGAGTCCCATCTAGTAGTGAGACCCTGAACTCCCTGTAGACCCTTCCCTAAAAATACAAAAACCGAAACCATTGGTGTACAATGGTGCTTCCATTTCCTGCTTCTAGTACTTTTGGCTATAAACAAGGAAGTGGCACTTTAGGATCCTAGAGCAATTGTACTTTTTTTCCCTAAGGAAGCCGTACCTCACCTCTGTAGGCTGAAAGATGTTCCCAGGAGACTAAAAAGAATAAAAATAGAGCATCTGTCCTGGTGCCATCAGACCTAAGGCTATACACTTAGAACAACTGATGCCACCATCATCAAAAGTTGTTTTGGGGTTTATGAGGTAAAAATGACTGTGCTCTCCTGTCCACCAGGCAAATCTGGTTATTCTGATGAATGAATCAGTGGTGTAGGACTAGGAAAACTGCCTCAGGTAGTGTTTATGGCTCAGCATCCACAGTCTCCCAAAGACAATACTTTAAACAAAGAGGAATGGAAAGTGTAAACATGGGTGAAGGGAATTTAAAACAAACTTTATAATTTCAATTTAACCTTCAAAAAACAGCACTGCCAGCCCAAGAGCTAAATCTTAATTATTCACAATAGGCTGAGAAGGAAGAAATCAGTACCAAGCATACAGTTTTTATCTGTGATTAGCCATTCAATGTCTGATTTATGCCTTTTGGGTGGATGGGCACCAATTTAATTTTCCTCTCCAGAGATACATGCATGAAGTGTAATTACAAGTGTGTTTGCATTTCTGTGGTGTAGAATTAAAGACATAACCTTGGAGACTTTGAATAGGCTGATTTCCTTGTCCTTTTTTCTTCAGAATAAAAATCTAATCGATGGCAGTAATATTTCAGATCATACACATAAGCTTACTGATTCTACCCACATGATTCTCTTAGAATTGCTGCTTTTGGGGCCGGCGAGATGGTTCAGTGGTCTAAAGCGCCTGCTTAGGAAAGCTCAGGCAACTGCAGGGACTGCGGTTCGATCCCTGGCACCACATGCTGCACCAGCCCCACCACCAGGGCAGGCTGAGCCAGCCACAAAATAAATAAAGAAACAAACAAACAAACACAACAAGCAAACAAATAAATAAATAAATAAATAAATTAAAAAAAAAAAAAAGAATTGCTGCTTTTAACTGATGAAACAACCAGTTACAAGCTAAATAATAGTTTTAAAAAACTAGAATTATAGATGCTTGATTATGTCACCTTTTCATTTTGTGATACTGTCATATCACTAATATGGGCTTCAGACATCTCCCAGAAACATTCTGCTCAAATGTACACTTAACAAAGCTGGATAGATGTGTGAATTTCCTTGCAGTCAAATTAATCTCAATACATGCAGGAGACTTCAGTGCTTTGGTAAAGACGAGCGACTTTAATGCTGGGTTACAAAAAGATGGCCTGAAAGTGGGCCCCATGCAAGTTTCATTTCCGAGCCCTGCGGAGAGCTGTGCTGAGAATGACGAACGTTGTCCCACGCTTGCCCCCCTTGTGCAATGCTCACATCTGCCACTAGGGCAGGGTGCATCCCTGGAGTCCTTTCTACCCCCTCTTTTGGCACAAGTGTCCTTTGGTTCCTCTGTTGCTTCTCCATATTTTCATATACAAATCTGTTTCATGTGTTACCTCTGCAGCTCTACCAAGAGTTCCATATAGAAAATCAAACATGAAACTATTTCCTTTCATTATACTTAGTGTTATCATCTCTCCCTAACTTTACTTTCCTCACATCCACAGATCAATACTGCGAAGTACAGCTCATGAAAATGGGAGGAAAGATTTGTTGAGCACGGCACAGCTAGGAATGTTTTCATGGATATATCACAGTGCAGACATACACACTATTTTCTTTTTCAAGAGAGGCACAAGTGTGATTATCATCATCCCACTATCCTAACTCCTCGAACAAACTCTTTAGAGAATATTTTTCTTACCTTCTTTCTTATGCTGAATTAATCTCTTAGTTATACTGGTACTGGAATCGTATTTTCCCTCCTCTTTCCACAGTGTACAGTAGTCCCTCACTATTTTATGGTTTGACTTTGTCAGACTCACTGTTTGTCAGACTCGCAGGTTTTCTGGAACTATTAATCTAAATTGTTTATCACAGATTTTTCACTGTATCGCGGGATTGTGCAGTACCGTACAGTATACGTATGTTGTTCAAATTACTTAGGTTCATGAGTTTAGAAAGTGGTTAAGAACATTAGAAGTGCTTTGAAAAGTGTGGGAAAGGCTTATAAGATCATGGGAAGGGTTCATAAAGCCTTAAAATACATATAAATACTAAAATAAATCTGATGTCACGATTTTGCTCATCTTCACTGATTGCGGAGGTGTCTGGAATGGAGCCTCCCCAATAAGTGAGGGACTTCCTGGTTTTTCCACAAGCTGCTGGCCGCGCTCTGGAATCTCCTCCCCAAGGCTCTTCTTCCCGGTGTTTGCAGGCTCTTCACACTCTCAGCCTCCTTGCCCTCTCTGCTGAGCTCATCCACTCTCCATCATCAGCATCGCTGATGATGCTTATGAATTCCCAAGCAGTGTGCCCAAGCACCCTGGGACACCGCAGCAAACTCACCCAGCACTGCGGGCATTTCCCATTTTTTGTGGGAAACGCAACAACACTTTTTGGAAATAGCTTGCGGCAGTTCATCCTCAACATTAGTTCAACTGCATTACCACTGGGGGTACCACCTTTGCAAAATGGGGTTCTCTGAGGCTGCCATGAAAAAAGGTAAGAACTTAAAAAAACCACAGTGGCACAGAAAGGGTGTCCAATCTGATTCCCAGGTTTGAGAAATTCTGCCCTGTTCCAGTTGGTACACACACACACACACACACACACACACACACAACACACACTCTTCCCTTCGGTAAGTGTATCAGACAGTCCTCCAGAAAGAGTATTACAATTTATTATGAAGAACTACTAAGCAGGATAGAGACCAAAGAGCTGATGTTATACCTCAAGTTCGAAAATAAAATTCCTTCTCCTTTGAGGGAAACCTCAGTCTTCTCAGCCCCCTTTTTGTCTTAGAGAATAATCCGCTCTATTCAAAAGTTGCAGACTTAAAAATAAATCTCACCAAAAAAGTACCATAACAGTGTTATCCAGACTGACCAAACATCTGAGTACCATGATCTAGCCAGGTTGACACAGAAAACTAAACATCCCTTAATGAAAAACACAAACGTTTTCATTTGAATATATGGGATTATATTTTCAAACAGCCACTACATTGTTAAGTCATAAATTCTAAATTGTTTGAACTTTAATTTTTTTTATGAGCAGAATAGCTTTATTAGGGGAAAGAAAGCTCCTATCCAAGACAGGGGCAGGAGGGGGGTCCCGAGTGGGTATTCCCAGTGAATTTTTAACATTTATTGGTACCAGTACCATGATGACTTTATCACAGTACCTTTGTAGTGTAATTTCAAGTAAGTGATTATGGTGCCCCCTCCCTTGCCTTTGTTGCCTTCAACTGTTTATGCTGTTCTAGGTGTCTTTTGGTTCCAAATGAACTTTATAAATGCCTTTGCTAGTTCTGTGAGGTATGATAATGGTATTTTGATTGAGACTACATTAAATCTGTACAGTAATTTTGTGAAGATGGTCATTTTCACAATGTTGGTTCTTCATATCCAGTAGCAAGGCATATCTTTCCATCTCCTGATATATTCTTTGATCTTTTTCAGAGTATTGTAATTTTCAGTGTACAGGTCTTTTGTTTCCTTCCATTAGGTTGATTCCTAAGTATTTCCTTTTTTGGATACTGTTATGGTTTATGTCTAGCTGTCCCCTCAAAGCCTCATGCAGTCATGGGGCAGGGACTTCTAGAATTTGAGACTTGAGTCATGATCCACTGGGATTATGTGTTTTAGTACTGATGGGACTGTGGGTCTGAGTACTGCTGGGATTACTTGACTCTTGATCCACTGGGATTATGTGTTTTAGTACTGATGGGTTTATCGGTCTGAGTACAGCTGGGATTATTGGTGTGGCATAACATGGATAGGCTAAGGCAGAGAGCCTGAATGTAATATAAAGAGAAACAGAGAGACAGACAGTTGGCTGTTGCTCTCTGGTGCCCTTGTTGGTCAGTTGCCTCTGTCACCTCTGTTGGTCTGTTGCTATTCCACCGCCATGAACTTCTGGTCTCTGCATTGTGCCTCTCTGCCTTGGATCCAGCCAAGTATGGATTAAAACCTCCAGTAACTGTGAGCTAAATAAACCTTTCCTTCCTCCATTTTGAGTGTCGGGTATTTGTCCCAGCAATGAGAGAAGAGTAAGACAGAATTTGGTACCGAGAGTGGGATCATTGTTGTGGCTATACCTGACAATGTGGATTACGAGCTTTTGGGAATGGCTTATGGAAAGAGATAGGCTTAAGGTTCAGAGATATCTAAGCGAAGCACTGGAAAGGCTTCAGCTGTGAGATTCTGGTCAGAACTCAGACCAGAAGACTGGCTTGAAGCCTGGGTATAAAGAATGGCTTATGAGCAGAGATAGCAAATATTTGGAGAGGTCTTCTACTTGTGAAGAGCTAGAAAAGCTTCAGCTGTTCTATAGAGGAGATTCTGGTCAGAACTAAGACCAGAAGACTGACAGAAGGCCAGCCTGTAAAGACTAGGTTGAGGAGGTTTCTGCTGGGAAAAAGGATAGCATTGGTCATTGGACTCCAGATCATTTGTGCTATGGTTTGGCTGAAAGTCTGTCAGAATTTTGCTTGTGCCCAGAGACTTTGCCTAAGATTGAGATTAAGCACAGCAGACTGATTAATCTTTCAAGAGATATTTCAAAGGAGCAAACTATTGGGGCAGTGACATGGTTGTTATTGGTGGCTTTTAGCCAGATTTATGTCGACAATCAAGAGCAAAGAGCAAAGGATGATTTAAAATGTGAGTTTGGCCAAACAGGAAGCACCAGGAAAGCTTTGGCTTGCAAAGATGGAGCAGAAAGGATCCCCATTGCTGGGAAGGAACCAGAGAATCAAAAAGATGGCCCAAGGGAAACACAAGAGGTGGCAGCTCTCCACCCTTTGCAGCCCCAGAAGTGCACAGGAGAGAGGCTTTGCCTTGAGAAAAAAGTCACAGAAACCCAAGTACCAGAATGGTGGCAGCAGCAGGTTCCAAAATGGCACCAGCATGGAGAATTTGTTTCTCGGAATCAAAGTCAGAATGTTCATCAATCCAGAGACTCCACCCCTACAGCCAAGAGAGAAGGAAGCCTGGCTACTGCTCCAGCTGGCAGCAACCCCTGGCATCATCCACGTGGCATTCATTTTAGGCTCATTCAGAACATAGGAGCTCTGAGGTTAAGAAGGCTTCCACCTCGATTTCAGAAGAAGACCCTGGAGGCCAGGCAGTATGTCCCTGAAAGGGCAGTGTGTGAAGCAGAGAGTGAGAAGCCAATTCTGTGGAAACTCCAGAAGTTTGGAAAAGCCAAAATCGTGGATCATCTAAGGGAAACTACAAAGAGGGAGCAAATTTGGCCTAAGAAAAAAGCCATGGAAACTACCAAAAAGAGTGCCATGGGGTGGAGCCGTGTAAGGCCTTTGGAGGTCACAACTCAGCACAGACTGCTTCGGATGTTCCAGTTGGAATTACGGGATTTAATGTTTGCCCTGCTGGATTTTGGAAACAACATATTCCTCATTTAGGTGTCTTACTCTGACCCATTTACCTAGTGACTCGGAAAGGGGCTAATTTTGAATGGGGCCCGGAACAGGAAAAAGCCCTGGAACAGGTCCAGGCTGCTCTGCCTCTGGAACCATATGATCCAGCAGATCCCATGGTACTTGAAGTATCAGTAGTAGCTAAGGATGCTGTTTGGAGTCTCTGGCAAGCCAGACAATGAAGTCCAAGTCGAATGTGAAGACTGAAGCTTCTCCGACGAAGTGAAGTCTTGACTTCTTCCTCAGCCCTTTAAAAAATCTCTGTGCTCAGTCACTCTGAGGTGAGCCCATTGTGCCCTAGGGTGGAACCAATCATATCCCAGGATAGGCCCTTGATCCTGCTCTAGGGAGGCGCCAATCGTATCCTAGGCAGGCCCTGGTCACGCTCTAGGGAGGAACCAATTGTACCCCAAGGCGGGACTCCCACCAACAGGGAACCGGCTGCTAAGTCATCCAGCCAAGTTGACACAATGTATCAACCACTACAAATGCTACTGTGAAGGGTGTGGTTTCCCTAATTTCTCTCTCAGTGAGTTTGTTGTTTGTGTACAGAAATATTATTGATCTTTAAGTGCTGACTTTGTATCCAGCTGCACAACTGAATTTAGGTATTGAATTTAGAAGTCTTTTGGTAGTTTGGGGGCTCTTCTACATAGAGAAGCCTTTTGAAGCTCACAGCTTGCTACAGATTGTCTCAGATGTTCCACATGCAACCATAGGACTTAATGTGTGTCCTGGTGGATTTTAGACTTATTTTGGTCTCAACGTTTTGTATCCCCATTTGTAACTTTTGGAACAGAAATGTCTACCTTGTGCCACTGAATGTTGGAAGCTTCTAACTTTCTTTCACTTACACAGGGGCTCATAGCTAAGAATTTGCCTTAGTCTCAGAGGAGACTTGGGACTTGGGCTTTTCTGCAATGGTGAAACTATTAGGACTGTGGCAACTCTCGAAGATGGGCTAAATGTCTTTTGCATAAAGAGTGTGCATGAGTTTTAGAGGGGCATTGGCAGAATGTTATGATTTATATCTGGATATCCCCCAGCCAAAGTCTCATGCAGCCAGAGGGGGCAGTGGTTTTCAGAATGGTTGAAGCTAGAGTTTGTGATTGCTTCACTGTCCAGCGCTGAGATTATAGTTTAAGTGATACACCCACCACAGCTTACATACAACATAAAGGACAGAAAGTCTGCTCTCTCCTCTCCTTTTGGATCTTGTGTGTATATTGCTGTATTCTTTTTTTTTTTTTTTTCTGTATTTAGGACAGGGTGTATGGGGGTCTCACTATGTAGGTCAGACTCATAATGATTCTCCTGTTTTCAGCCTCCCAAGTGCTGGGATTATAGGCGTGCACCACCATTCTCAGTCTCAATCACCATTGGGTGCACTGAGGGTAGGGCCAGCAGGACACACCTGGGATCGAACCCCGGCAGCTGTACTGTGCCTACGCAGGTGCTTTAGTCTGCTGAGCTATCAGGCTGGCCCTGCTTTTGCTGTCTTTCACTGCTATGAATTGATGCTGTCTGCCATGTGCCACCCTGCCTTGGAACCAGCCAAGTGTGGACTGAAACCTTCACAAACTGTAAGCTAAATAAAACTTTCCTTCTTTTATTCTAGGCATCAGGGATTTTGTCCCAGCAATAAGTGAAAAGTAATAAACACAAGTATCATGTCATCTGCAAATAATAATTTAACTTCTTCCATTCCTATCTTTATTCCTTTCATTTCTTAGTCTTATCTAATTGTTCTGGTTAATATTTCCAGAACTATGTTGAGTAAGAATGGTAGTAGCTGACATCCTTGTCTTGCTTCTGATTTTTGAAAAAAAGCTTTCAGTTTTTGTCCATTTAATATGATATTGGCTATTGGATTGTCATAAGCAGCTTTTATCAGATTGAGATAAGGATTATCTATTCCAATTTTCTCCAGGGTTTTTATTATTAATGGGAGTCAGACTTTGTCAAATGCTTTTTCTACATCTACTGAGATGGTCACGTGATTTCTGTGTTTGGCTCTGGTAATATGGTGTATTACATTTATTGATTTGCACATGTTGATATGCATCCCTGGGATGAATCCTACTTGGTCATAGTACATAATCTTCTAGATGATTTATTCCATTCTCTTTGCCAGTATCTTTTTGAGGATTTTCACATCTATGTTCATTAGAGAGATTGGTCTATAGTTTTCTTTTTTTGGATAGGTATCAGAGTGATAATTGCTTCAAGGAATGATTTTGGAAGTATTGCTTCTCTTTCAATTTTATTAGTTTCAGCATTAACGGCATTAGATTTTCTCTAAATTTCTTGTACAGTTCAACAGTGAATCTATCAGGGGTTGGGTTTTTATTTATTGGTAGGTTTTTAATTACATTTTCAATTTTAATGACTGATGTTGGGTTATCTAGAATATTTATACCTTTCTGATTAATACTTAATGAATGCAACTGTTACTCTACAGGCACAGGGACCATGGTATGAACTAGGGCCTACAAACTGACCATGTTGACAGCTGATTCTCACACCATTTTCTGGAGTTCCAGAAATGCATATCTTGCCTGTGAGTTAGTATACATATACAATACACATTCACATACATATATAGTGATGAGTTGCATATATCTACAACAGAGAATGCCCATCATTACCTGGCCTCAAATGCCCCAAATACATTTATCATATCTTCCACCAAACCTACTGGCAACTGATTTCCAGCTTTTGGGGGAGGAGCAGTACTAGGAACGGAATCCAAGGGCACTGTGCCACTGAGTTACAGCCTAGTCTTTTTGAGACGGGGCACAGCTGCACTGTCCAGGCTGAACTCCACTGTGATTCTCTTGCCTCAGCCTAGCCAGCAGGCGCGCCATGACATGTGCCACGTGTCCGACGCCAGCAATGTCCTTCTTAGCCCCCGACCCTCCTCTTCATGAGCTCCTCTCATCAGGACCCTTCCTTTAAGGATCCTATAATGATTTTTACCTATGTCACATTTTATTACAAAAACAAAATTAAATACTGACAGACCAAATATCACGAAGATCATGACCAGATCCTAAATCATAGGCTCATGATTTTTCAGGCAAATGTATTTATTTTTCACTCCTATCACCATACCTAGAAAAAGAAATCAAGATGAGATAGCCAGAATAGTAACTAGTGAGCATGCTTTCTCTCTCTCTCTCTCTTTTTTTTTTTAATATGTATTTAGTACAGGGTCTATGGGGTCTCGCTACTTAATGGGTCAGACTTGTAGTGATCCTTCCTGTTTTTCAGCCTACCCAAGAGCCACATCTACCAGGTGCGCACCACCATGCCCAGTCTCATTTGCCATCCCAGCGCTCCCAGGGTTTGGGACAGCACAGCAGGCCAAGGGTCAAACCCTGGGCTCCTGTGTGTGCCTAAGCAGGCACTTTAATCCACTGAGCTATCCGACCAGCCCAGTGAGCATACTTTGATGAGAGAATTCTCAACTTAGAAGAAATGGTACTTTAAGACATGGTCTTTACTACTAAAATATTCTGCAGAGATACTTCACAAAACTGACATTTGTGATGGCCAGATCCCCACAGCTGAAGACTTGAGTCAGGCCCTGTGTGGTCAGGGAGTCCACCTCACCCAGCAGCTGTGTTTGGGTAGATTAATATACAAGTGTAACTTTTGATTTTATAAGCCACAAACCAAAGGCAGACATTAGGTTAAAAAAAATCCCATGTTATCTGTCTTTCTTGGAAAACATGTAGCCCTTTGAATTAAAGACAGCCATTACAGTATTATGCAAAAACTTTGATTGTAACTTCTATCTCTTTGATTTCTCCAAATTAAAGCTGGAAACCACTGGAAGTTGCTTCCTCTACTATCTTGGTTGGCAACACAGCTCTGTTGAATAAAGATGCTGCTCTATGATGCCTAAGAATATTTATGGCCCTGCACTCCTGAGACACTAAGGTGATGTGATTTCTCTCTCTCTAGGGGGGACACCTGTTACTCATACAGAGCAGCAGCACTGCCATTAAAAGAAAAAAACCATCCCCTTTCAGAGGGGCCTGCAACCCCAGCCAAGCGAATGCTAGTTATCAACAGTTCTTCACACACCCAGCTCATGAGCAGCCTGTGGAAAGCTCAGCCTTTGAGTGAAAATAAACAGAGGGGCTAAAAATAGATTGTCGCTCAGAGAAACCCATCAAAAATGTGGTTAATCCAGTACTGAAAATGAGAAAGTGTTACAAATTGAATTTTGAGTGTTTATCTAAAAAGAAAATAACTTCACACTCAAGATTCATAATGAAGGTGGCAAAAATAAATGAATTTAAAACAGGGAGCTTGGGGACAAGCAAGAAATTTGATATAAAATCACATCTGACAAAAAAAAAAAAACAGCAGACTAAAACATATTTCTATTTTTCTGTGAATGCACTTTTCTTAGTTTATTCCCCAACCAATGTGTACATTTTTGAGCAATGAATTAGGTAAAATTATGGCCAGTCTTATATTATGTTGTAGTATTCTGGTCTGTGAACTTCCCCAACTAGAAGACATTTATAATAATTTATAATTCCAGCATTTTCCAGACTACACAATCTCACTAGACCCCACACACACACACATACTCAGAACAAACATAACTTGATTTTTCCAACACTTTCACTAAAAATAAAAAGACCACACAGTGAGCATCTCTCACTATAAGAAGAACTATGTAAAGAGATATTTCCTTTAAGTTCATTCCATTCAGTCTTCGGAAAATCTGCAGATTTCCACAGAAGACCAGAGAATGCTGCTGGAAGTAGAAGGGATATTTAGGTCTCTATATCTAATTTAAAAATGTATTGTTATTATTGTAAAATTTTAGCTGCAGTTTTCTGCTGAAAAAAGTAGAAACTTCTTGGCAGAAGCGGGGGACAGTCATGGGGTATCCCATAGTCCAAACCTGCCCTCAGCTCCTCAGGCACCTCACTAAGTCCAAACCACCAAGCTAGAACACTTATGGAGCCCCCGAAGCGTCAGCACTTGTGGACAAGCAAAGTGGCACACACTCCAGAGAGGTAAGGCTTGGACCAGGGCACTGGACAACAGGTCCACCTTGTGAGGTAAAGTAGGTTTGAGGAAATCAGAAGGCCAACATCCTCACATCATGAAATGTAGCAGTGAAATTTCTGCCAAATTCATTGCCCCCCACAGGGTGTCCTGGTTTGCCCAAGGTTTGTCACTGTTCACACAGAAAGTCTCAACTGCCAGGAACTCCCTCACACGTCCACCCTCACACAAACTTGTAAAAAAGCTCACACAGAAATGAGATCACAGGATAGGAGGCTGCAACTGGGGAACAGCCAGGCTTTGGGGGAACCCATTGGAAAGCAGAAGCCTCCTGCAGCAGGTGAGAGGAACTGGGTGTTTCTTACTTCACCAGCCTGTAACTGAACACAGCAGAGCAGAAGGTGCTCTGGGCTGGGTTCTACAACTTGTCCTTCCACTTCAAAAAGAATTTTCAGCTTAGTAGGTAGCCACCTTCTATAGAATCTTAATTATATCAGATATCTCTTTGAGGTCTCTTCCTGCAGAGCCCCCAGTCTCCCCGTCCAGAAAGCCTGGAATGTCCCATGTGCTTCTCTCTCTTTTAACTAAAGGGTTTTTATTGCCAAGGCAGGGGCCCCAGCACACCAGTGCACGGGTATGCACTGCCACCAACTGTCACACATGCATAGGCAGCAAACTAACCAACACACGGAATTGGTACTCTTTATAACATGTAAACAAACTGGAATAGAAGTTAGATATGTTTGCAGGCAGTAAGATTTACTTTTTAAAAGGTGTAGAATAACATGTTTTTGGAGATTTCATGGTGAGGATTTTCTTTCAGGGGCAACTAAGGTTGACTTCACTTTTCTGAAGGACAGCCACCAAAAAACATGACCAATAGTTACATGCCAATACCTGTCTGGGCGTGGCCTACAACCTTTAACCTGTTGGGACTTCCAAGGTTGGAGGTTATAAGGTGAATGAAGAACTACTTCTCCCAGAGCAGTTTCCCCAGCTTTCTGCAACCTACAAGCAGTTCAAATAAACACATTTCTGCAGGTGGAAGCCCAAAGAAGCAAAGCAATCATTGCCTGAAACCATCTCCCTCTGTAGGAGGGCCTCAGAGGTACACAAGAGTTTCCTATCAATTGCAAACTGAAAAGCCCCATTTGGCTCCAAAGCCAGACAGCTAGAACAGCACAACCCACTGTTTTTCACAGCCTCACTCTCTTTGCTCTTAATTGGGCTGTTGATGGGCTTGGTGTTCAGCATAATGGGCTCTTCAGAACACAGCCTGATGGTTACTTTGAAATAAGAACATTTAATCACCAGCTACTCAGCCTAGGCCTGCCAATAAGCACATTGTGTCACGCATTATGTCCATGCTCATGAACAAATAAAAACACAACTCCGTTGTTATCTCTCTGACAATCAGAGCTCCTACAGCTGTCTTCAAAGAAGCACTTAGAAGTCTCCATTTCAACCCCCTAAAAGTCAGCATAAAAATGCAGAGAATGTCCTATTTTCCTGTTGATTTTCATCAAGAGCTTAATTAGGGGAGACTGCAGTGAGGATGAGCATTATGATGATGGGTTCCCCTTGTCTGTTATGTAACCTAAGGGGTGCTCACCCGTTGGCACACTTGAGGTGTGTAATGGAAGTAAACTCTTAACATACTCGTTTCTTTAAAAGTTAGTAAGCCAGGTATGGTGGCATGCACCTGTAGTCTCAGCATTTGGGAGGATAAGACAGGAAGACTGTTTGATAACCAACTTAGGCAACACGAGGAGACCTTGTCTCAACACAAACAAACAAACACTTGTGAGCTAAAGCCCCACAAAAACCTTCCCACAGCAGAAAAACGTATTAAGCCCTCCAGCTCTACTAAAACCCCCTTTCCCTGTGGTGTGTGCAACTGGTCCCATCCCGTTGGACCTCTGACTTTAGTGCTGAGAGGCTCGAAGGGCAAGGAGGCACTCGAAGCATCCAGGCTTCCTGTGGAGGAAGCAAGGCACCAAGTGTGGAGATGGGTGGAGCCCCAGATTCTGCACATCAATTCTGATGTCCACAGCACTTGTTTCTCCTTCCTTGTGTCCTCTCATGCACACGTTGTAGCCCTGCCCCAGAGACAATAAGAACACTGTGCAGCAAGGACAGTCCTCTCTACAAAGTAAACAGCCTGTATCAACAAGTCATTGGGTTAATGAGTGTTAAACGAAAGAAAAAAAATGCACATGTGCCTGTTCTCTTGCTTTTGTCCCCTCTGTGGACAAAGTTCAGGCATTACAGGCCAACTTCCTACCTTTTCCAGTCTACAAGAAGCCCTTACTCATTCTAACTGCATGACTTTCTCACACACAGTCAAAAGGAGACCATTTTCCCCTACAGGCCTTGCTCCCCTACCAGGTAACAAGAAAGTTTCCAAAGATTTACCACACCCTGACTCTCACCCCCTATGCACTTGACTGTATGATACAGGAGCCCTAACTCAAATGGAAAGGCCACAGTGGCAGAAAAGCCCAGCGTGGTCCCTGTTATGTTAGAACTTGTGTCAGGTACAGAAGGCAAAAGAAGTGAAGGAATCATAGAAATTGGCTGACCTTTATCGGATGAAGCCAAGAACTTACTTCAGAGCTTTCTTTCTGAGAGAGAGGGACAAAAAGAAAAAGAAAATTGTGTGGATACTTAGGACAGAAAAGCACAAGTTTTTCTGGCTGGACTCAACATCTTTGTCCCTTTTGGAAAATAAGACAAAGCTCAGAGCCCATTGTTGTATTAAACCCTGAGCAAGCAGATAGCTTGCCCTGTTCTCTATTCAGGAGACCTCACCTCATTCCGAAAGGGCAGGGGGATTCCTTGTGGTTTTGAACTTGGCTTTCACCCAATTGTCCAGACTCCCTATTACTGCTTAACTGCAGTCAATTTTATTAGCTTCATGATTCCTTTGATAGCTTTCCAATCCAAATTCTCTCTTTCTGGGATGACTTCTGACAGTCTAGCCAGTGTATTATCATATGGCATATGGAATCTGGAAAGATATTTCCACACGAGTACCGTACACATTCTTTTGTAGGTTCCATTCTGAACACATGTGCTATGTGTTAGCACAGGGAGTGGAGGAGGGACACAGTCTGGGGCAAAGACCTCAGACAGTTTCAAAAGAAGGCTCCTTACACCACTTAGCAATAAAGCCTAAGGTAGCCGAGCAATTTTTGTATGTGAGAACAGATAACACAGATCAGCTTATTGTATCCAATCATCGTAGGCAAGATTTTTCTTTTACAGTTTTAGGTGTAACTGATCAGTTAAATATGGCTTCAGAAATCAGGAACTTTCCTTGGCTCAGGCAGTGAGGCAGTAACTTGCACAGTGACTGGGTATCCTTTTGTTTCCCTCAGTAATGAAGCAGCAACCCAGGAGATCTCTCCACACCAAGTGAATACAGCAGGCCTGTGCCAGTGTGTCAGGGGCAGACGCGCACTGTTCTCAGTCAACAGGTGAGCACGGGGCCAGGCAGTGTGGCAGTGAAGGGCGTTCCCTGTGTCGCTTCCACAGCTCGCCAGGTCTGCCAGCAGAGAACTTGATGCAAGCAACAACACCAAGGGCAGACACCTCAGTGATTAATCGCATGCACCATCAGTCCTTTGCTGCTCAGTAACACAGGCTGTAGAGTCCTTTGGAAAGAATTTATCTCAGAGCTGGGAAAAAAAGGAGAAATCGTATTCACAAGTCAACAGACTTTCAAAATGGAGGCTTCTAAAGAACCTCTAAGTTTAAAAGCTGACTCTGTAGTTTAGAGGAAATGCATGTTACTGCTACTAACTAAAAACTGAGAAATGATACAAATCAAGAAATAACCATGTATGTTGGCGACTGCCTGTCACGGAGGTAACTGTCAAGCTCTTGCAGGAATGAAAAACAGACCCAAGAAATGTAAACTGCAACTGACCAAGAGGCAATGACCCTCTAAAGACATGGCAGGAGGAGAAATGGGTGGATATTAGACATTTACATTAGCAAGAACAGAAATGTCACATTCCAAACTTTGAAGGATAAGATGTCTCTTTGAAGAATACCAACAGAGCACAGAAGCGAAACAGGATACTTGGCTTCAGGGTTGGTGACTAAAGCAGTTATTTTTATTACTTGGAAGATGCTACTGCTGCAAGCACAGTTGCTCATGCAGGTCTGAGACATGCATCCAGCCCTTCCTGATGGATTCCGTGGCATCACAGTATCACTCCTGATAAAACTGATAGCAGCTTGCAAGTCACTCTGACACACCAAGGGGCCAAAAGGCAGTTCTAAGTGCCATGCTGAAGTACCTGGAGCTCATCAATATAAGGTTTGTTTCATGGTGTGACTTAGGAATCCACACTGACGCTAAGAGCAGGCTGTGGTCTTTTATTGTGTTGTCTATTCTAGTTCTGGGACAAAAGGCTGCTCTACTTCAGCTTCTCAAGATTCCCCAACTCTCAAATTCCACTGAGAGCTGTACACCATGAATAACAAAACGACTATGCCCCAAGCTGCAAATTACTGATGTTTGGGGGAAACCAACATATATACTCCTTCACAGTGAATGACTTCAAAGTCACTTGTGGCTGTGGGAGGTATTGATAGGAGAGAGGACACCTCATTAGGTGGGGCATTTTCACTGTCACTGTTTGCCATTGCCTAGATAGCAATCATACCTTGCATTCTTTTTTTTAACAAAACGAAAACGATATATATTTTCCAGGGGCATTTATCACGTAGCCAGAAAATGTTACTAAAAGACAAAAAATCAATGAGAATTTGAAGACAATTCTCTCCAAACTCCAATATCAATGGTTACACCATGGATATCATAGAAATTCATGAGTATGGTTTCTGTTTGTTACCATTTTTATTGTTCCCTTATTTCTTTTCCTGGGGTGATCTCTTTCACTCTTATCTACCTGCTGAAGACTTCCAAAGGTGTTTATCCAGGCCAGGTTTCTGCCAGTCTTCAGAGCCTATTACCAGTCACCTAAAGCATGATGGATGGGCCTCACAAAGGTGATATGGCCAGGTGACCTCACTCACCCTCCCCTCACATCACCTGCTTCTTGTCCAGCAATGACATCATCATTCATCCAAGAAGCTGGCACAATCCTATGTGGAAGGTGTCCCCCCAGTTTTATACTCTCCTCATCCTCACAAATTATTCTGCTTTCAGTTATTTAGCTATATATCTCCAACATTTATATAGGGCTGAATGTGTGCCAGGCACTGCACTAAGAACTTTATGAGACATTAATCTTCTCTCCTGTAGTATGCAAACTATAGTCAACCTCCCATTTGATTTTCATATGCCAATCAAAGTAGCTTTGCCTCAAATTATAAATTTCATCATACTATTCCTGGGCTAAACTTCTGGTAGTGCTGTCTGTACTCCTTAGCAAGGCCCCGAGGGCCTTCATTATCTGCTTGTCACCTGCCCTTTGCACTTTAGCTCTCAGTGAAGTCTGTGAAAGCCATGTTCCAGCCTCTCCTAGCCGGGCAGCTGCTCTCCCAGAACCACAGTCATCCTATTTCTGCTCAGGGATCCTTGCTCCTGGGTCACCACTCTCACACTGGACTCAACCTGGGAGGAATTTTCCTTAGAGAAATCTTCCTTAAATCTCTAAGCTGGGAGGGCCTTGAAGGCAAATAATAAAAACCCTAAGTGGGCCTTAGACAGAAATTTCAAGTGCAAACAACAAAATTGTTGACTCAACAAAATGAAAATTAGTAGCAAGACTTTTCTTAACCATTATGGTCAGGTCAAAAACAGAAAAAGAAGCCTAATATAAAACAGCAGATGAAAAAAGCATGCTAAACGGAATGCTTCTCCCATGCAAAAAGAAACTGTGGGAATGATACAGCTGCAGGGACAGAAGCAGCCATTGAGTCAACCAACTCAGATACGATGGGCATGAAAATCAAGGATGATGATTTATGCTAATTAGCTATATTTGGTCTGAGTGAGCACTCTCAGTGTTTTACTGCTAAACCCCTTGTCAGCATCATTTCTGGTTCTACCCATTTTCGGAATGTTTCACACAGCATTTCTTTCCAATTGCTTTCTCCCTGTTTTTACAGAGTAGCATGAAAAAGATGAAGTTGCAAGTGGAACTGTAGATCACCATCAGAAAGCCAACACACATGCCAATTGTTATGGTTTGTGTCTAGGTGTTCCCCCAAAGCCTCATGCACTCATGGGGAAGCTTCTGGAATTTGTAATTGATTATAGTGGAAATAGGTGCCGCACCTCCCCTGGAGCAGGTGATTTGCATTTCAATGTAAGGGAGGAACACTAGTTAGTGGCTTGAGCTGCTGCTACTTCTGCCTTCACTCTTAGCTGCCACCATGAAAGGTTGCCCTGTGCCCTGTGCCTCTCTGCCTTGGAGCCAGCTGAACACGGACTGAAACCTCCAGCAACCGTGAGCTAAATAAACCTTTCCTTCCCTCATTTTGAGTGTCAGGTGTTTGTCCCAGCAACGAGAGAAGAGCAACTAAGACACAGATCTCCACAAATATTCCATGAACTTAAATGGCAAGCGTTTAGGCATCCTGCAAGCCAGCAGCCCCACAACTAAATGGAGAAGGCAGAGATGGACAAGACACGAGTTTGAGTGCAGAGACTCACGATTAGGAAAGGTAAATTTACAGCCAATAGCCCTGGATGTCTAACAGATATTTCAAATGTAACATCTGTCTCTCCAGCTTGGTCCCCTCTCAACCCACTTCCTCTCCAACTACAGTACATAACTATAGGACTCACCACAAACCTTGGTCAGAATATTTTTGACTGTGAACCTTCCCCCTTTTTAAATTGATTATCTCAGATATCTGTTACAGCCATGGAAAGCTGACTCAGACTGGGACTGCAGGACGCAGCTCTAGGGCCACAGCAAGGTAGGGGTGTCCTGGGTTGATTAGAAAGAGAAAACCAGAGTACTCTTTCATCCTTCTTCCTTTGTAAAATTGTAATTTTTCACTGGAAAAGTGACTATAAAAAAAATTAACATGTCAAAGACATTTAGGTTGACATGGGAAAGCCATAGGTTCAAAGGTTTACATGTGAGGTTGTATTATGTTTGCTCTAATTGGGCAGAAGCATCTGCCCAAGTATCTGGGTTCTACGTGGGCAAAACCTAAGACCAGTGGACTTCAGAGAGTGGCTCAAGGCAGGTGCTTCATGGGCAGCTGGACGTGACAGTCATAATATGCCGAAGAACCTAGGATGGGGACTGTGGATTAGTGGTAGAGCACTTGCCTGGCACATGCCAGGGCTGTGTCAGAGCTTCGGCACCACAAACAACAACAACAAACCCAAATTCTGGATTTTGGAGTCTGTACTGAAAACCTACTTCCAAAGAATCATAAAAATCTCAGCCAAATGAGATAGCATCTCTGTGCCAGGTGTTTTAAGAGCATTCTCTTAACATTCATTCTGGACTGGGGAGATAGCTTGGCAGCCTCAGCGCCTGTCTGGCAAGCACAAGGACCCAGGTTCGATCCCTGCCATGCTGGCCAACAAAACTGAGCATGGTGGTACATACCTATAATCCCAGAGCTGGGGAGGCTAAGATAGGAGGATCACTGTGAGTCCAAGTTGCATACCAAGACCTTGTATCAAATAAACAGATAAAGAAAGAATTTTTAAAAATTAAAGAGCTGGCCAAAGTGGATTAAAGCGCCTGCAGGCAGGCACAAGGGCCAGGGATTCGATCGCCAAACCTGCCCGTGCCAGTCACCCCCAGGGTGAGCTGAGACAGCAATTGAGACTGGGTGTGGTGGCGTGTGCCTGTAAGCCCAGCTCTTGGGAGGTTGTAAACAGGCGGGTAACTACAAATCCAATCTAGTAGTTAGACCCTGAACACCCTGTAGACTCTTCCCTAAAATATAAATAAATAAATAAATAAATAAATAAATAAATAAATAAATAAATAAATGTTTTTTAAAAAATTCATTCTGCCTCTACCAGGATGTCCAGAAGTGAGAATGCAAATACAGTTATTAGGGCCCCTCGAGAGGAAGCAGCAGGGCAGGGCTTCCAACTCAGCTTGTGAGCTCCTAGCCCAGCCTCTGTTGGTGCCAACACGCAGCTTATTGGTGTAGAATTCCTTCTACAGCTATCTCAGATCTTCCCTCCACTTTTTTTTTTTTTGCAGGTTCAGGGTTCGAACTCATGACCTTGCACTTGCCAGGCAGGCACTTGTGCCACAGAGCTATCTCCCCAGCCCCTTCTCTCAGCTTCTTGTCATCTGGGCTGCACCTCCCACTATTTTTACAGTGTTTACTTTTAGTCTTTATCTTGAGATGAGAGCTAGTCTATGCCAGCAGTTCTCAAACCCATCAGAGCCAACATTGGTTTTAATATTTTGAGATAACACCAGGAAAAGAAATTTCTACAAATGGTGCACACCTGTAAGCCCAGCACTTGGGAATTTGAGACAGGAGGATCGCTGTAAGTTCAAGACCAGCCTGGACTACAAAGTGAGGTCAAGGCCAGCCTGAACTACATAGTGAAACCCTATCTCAAAAAGAACAACAAGGGCCGGTGAGGTAGCTCAGCTGACTGAAGTGCCTACTTATGCAAGCTTAGGCAGGTGCAGGGACTACAGTTCAATTCCCAGCCCTCCATGCTGTGCCAGCCCCACCCCCAGGGCAGGCTGAACTAGTGACCAAGTCCAGGTATGGGGGTGAAGGCCTGCAATCCCGGTGCTGGGGAGGCTGCAAGCAGGATGATCACCATGAGTCCAAGCTGCATAATGAGACCTTGCCACAATCAAATACATAAAAAAGAACAATAAATAATAAATAAATAAATCTTGCCTATTTACCTACATTTAAATTTTCAAACAATACAATGCCCTTATTATTATATGAAGGAAAAATAAAAGAATCTATCAGCATGTAAGATGTGTCTCAATATGTAAATGCCCAGGTATAACTACAGTACAAGAGACAGTAGATATTTGCACCTTTAAGTAGAATCAGTGTGAGCCCCGCAGCTACATGTGTAGACTGACATAAGCAAGGACATAGTTGTTGTTAAATAAACATATATTAAAGTTCTAAACAAAACAGTAGTATTCTCTCAATTTAAACTGCATTCTGGAAAATCCAGCACATATGTAACATCTTTTTTTGCTTATATATAAGCTAGATTTTGATTTTAATGATCTTGATACTTTTCGACCTCAAAAATTACTGGCCAGAATGTGAACTCTCCATGTAGAACACCTACTGCTCCTGGCCTCCACCTGCAAAATGCCACCACCCCAACTCACATGACAAG
>PVKN010010040.1:0-23095 GCA_004027915.1 Capromys pilorides
CCAGTCCTGGAGGTGCAGCTCCTGCCCCAGGCAGAGACTGTGTGTGCCTGGGGCAGTGGGTGGAGACGAAGCTCCTCCACTTGGCAGCTCCAGTCTGGTGGGTATGGGGGTGGGGGATGGGGGGACAGGCCAGCACCCTGTACTTCCGGAAAGGCTGTGCAAGCTTTGTGTGTGGTTCTCCCTGAATCAGCCATTCTCTGCCTCTCTGTTAACAAGCTCCCATGTTCTCTCCTCGGCATTCAGGTTTCCATACAGAAAGTGTTAAATGATTTAATTACAGAAATTGTGAAACAGAGCTGGAGATACAGATACAGTGTGACAGGGTGGTGCCTGGCAGGAGCAAAGCCCTAGGTTCCATCCCCGGCGCTGCAGAAAGTCAAAACTTTGAAAATTAGAAAACTAATGTGGCAACTTAGTTGTGGACATCGTCGCTAATCAGCCAAGGCTGATTACTAAACCCAAGTCTCTTGGTCTCGGTTCCCACACTCCACCCTGCACCCCCAGTGTCCTGAGCTGAGGTGTTGGGACTGAGTCTACCTCTTGGGTGACACACAACCTCTGGCAGGGTTTTAGTGGAGTGGACTGTCCACCCCTAGGAACAGCCAGTGCTCACCATGGGAGACAAGTGGTGCTCCCCACGCCCCCAGCCCTGAAGACTCATGGGTGAGCCTCAGTGGGGCCCTCACTGTGCCCGGGTCCCTGACCCCCAGGAGGAGAGGCCACAGGTCAGAAGGTCACACTGCTGTTTTCTTTCTTTGCCCTGCTTTACCTGCCCTGGGGGCTTGAGGTCAGTCGGCCTGACCTTCCGGGGACTGTAATGATATCAAGTCTCATTTTCAGCTGAATACACTGAAACTCAGTAGGCAAGTTCACTTCAGGAAACAGGGAGGAGAGCGGCAGCCACCAGCACAGCTGTGGCAGCGCCACGCCAGTGCCACGCCAGCGCCAGCACAAGCACATGAGCACCCTGAGCCTGGAGCCCTCTGGTCCTTGCCGCTTGTCTCCAGGAATTCTTTTTTCCTCTCTCGCTTCAGCTGCCTGCCCTCTTGGCCCAGAGTGTCGCTAAGAGGAGCCACTGCAGGTAGACGGACCCATGGGTTTGTTCGGCTTGTGCATTGCACCTGCGGTCACAGTGACGTGCTGCTTTGGGCTGGAGAGGCGCTCTGCTTGGTTCGGGGTCTGCAAGCAGGCTGAGGCCACTCTCCTCCATCTCAGTGGACCAGTGACCCCCATAGCACCCAGGTCTTGCCTTGTGGCTGTCGTGAGCCCCTGGCTTGGACATGCTCACAGTCACACCGTGAGCTGCATCAAGATCTGCTAGTCCCTGACGTGCTGCAGTGACAATATCCAGAGTCCTCAGAAGAAAGGACTTTCGGCTGAAAAACAGTCAAGGAAGAAGAGCCTCTGTGCCTCCAGGAGGAACGTCCAGCCTACTTCTCAGGAAACTGTTTGCTTGGAAGAGCAGGCGCTCGGGTGGGAGTGGCATAGAGCGTTCGCCGGGCGGGTTGAACCCCTGGGTTTGACTCTCAGCACCTAAGCAGAAGGTGGACTTTCTGGCAGAATAAACTCAGCTGTAATCATCCTCCACCAAACCCTGTGAAAGGTGCTTCTCGCCTTGTTCTCTAGACTTTAAAAATAATTCTTCATTGTAAAATTTAGTGTTTGATCACCTCACTTGAGCCTTACCAGAAGAGTCTAGGAATTATGCTGCTGAACAGTTTTATAAATTAATACGTGTCAAACAGAGAGTCGCAAATCACATAGTAAAATCTTCGTTTTCTGCTACACTTTTTCCTACCCAACCCTGTCATCTCTAAAAAAGGATCTTTTGCTTTCCGTCACCCTCCGGGGGTCTCTGTGTTCAGATTTCTGAGGTGAAAACTGGAAGACCCTGTGCTTCACCCCTCGCACAAAAACAGAAGCCCTCCCTAGACAAGGAAAAAGTATGAGCCGCTGAGGGAGAAGCCTGAGGAGGAAGGTCACGGACACCAGAACAGAAATGGCAGTCAGCGACAGTCCTGCCACCAGCCCAGGCTTGAATGTCCTGATCCCCTCCTCTGCAGCCTTGGCTTACTCTGTGCAGGACACACTGCACAGGCTGGGTCCCTGTCCTCTGGTGGCCGTGTGCCAGCAGTGGCGACAGTTAGGTTTTCAAATGGAAACATGACAGGTGCCCTGGGGCTTTCCGGAGCTCACTGCAAACAGTTCACAGACTGAGGCAGCACAGAGCCAGGTTAGGAGGGCCCCACCTCGAGCTGTGTAGGAGACGCACCAGGGCGTGGCTCTTCCGGCTGTGCCTGGCGTGCTGCAGGGCCACCACTGTGCTCCCGTGTTTGGAGCCCCTTCCCCAGGAACCTCTCTGACTCATCTCTGATGCTCCATCCTGACCTGGGTGCCTTGGGTTAGAGCCTGTGTGCAGGGGGAGGAAACTGCTGCTCTACAGCTGTGCTAGCACCCAATAGCCGGGCTGGGTCTGCCCAGGAGGGGAGGCAGAGTCATTCTCTAAAGTGTGAGCGGTGCTCCTGGCGGGCAGAGCGCACAGTGTGACTCTCGGAAATGACAGAGCAGTGGAATCGGAGACTTCACTGCCTTTGAAGCAAAGCTGCCCTTCCCTGGGTTCCTCATGACATGTTGCTCTTGGGCATCTCTGGGCTGACACCCCAAGCAGTGGCTGCCTTGGGGTTCCCAGGGTAGCACAGGGGACAGGGAGGTCTATAGTGCGGAATCTTCAGAAGTTGGCTTGATCTCATTAATATGCACCGTCATCAGCAGACAGGCGAGGCCCAGTAGAATGCAGACCAAGGCCACTGGCTTTGAACATCCCTGTGAGCCCCTGCTGTCTAGCCTCGCTACACCCTTCCTCCTGTGAGCATCAGCACTCCTGCAGGAGCAACTGTGGAGAGCCAGGGACGGTCCAGAACTCCAGGCTGAGAACCTGTCACTGAGGAGGAAGCCAGAGGCCTAGGTATAAGGTGGGCCCCAAGCCACAGGGAGGTTGGCACTGCCCAGAGTCTGGAAGACCCTGCTCAGCCTCCTGGGGAACAGAGGAGAGGACTGGAGCCCAGATAGGAGAGGCACCGGCAGCCGGATGCCACCACTCTTGACATTGGTGCTCCCAGGCCTGTAGAAAGCAGCCCCTTTGAACTGGGTCTCTGCAACCCCATGGAGTGTTGTTGGACTCATCCGCCACATGCTTGGTGGCTGTGAGTGACCTACAGTTACTGCTTCTACCACTTCATCCTCATCACCCACTGGAAGAATCTGTCTCTCTCTCTGTGTCCGTCTGTCTGTCTATCTGTCTGTCTCCCCCTCGCCATTTCCCCAGTGGTTGTCCAGTTTTTCTGTCCACTTGAGGAATGTCACTTCTAGCAGGAGCTGACACTGCAGGGGCTCTGAAAGCTACCAAATGTAAAAAGGAAGAACAATAAATAGAATGAGCTGCCCACCACACCGGCCCCTTGCAAATCCTCCCATGCCCTCCAGGAGGGTCGCTGCACACCACTGGGCAGGGCTCTGTCCCCAGACTACCTCTTATTCTTAAATAGTAGTAACTAGCAATGTTGGGTGCCCCAGGACCACCGCCAGGGTGGCCTCACCGTGTGTGGCTCACGCGCAGGGCAGTAGGCAGGAGATCACACGTTCTTCGCTCAGGCGGCCTCCTGCTCTGCTTTCCGGGAGGCCGTGCTCCTCTGCCGGCCCTCAGCAGGCCTGTAGAGGAACCAGTTACCACCTTTGATCCTGAATATGCTTCTCCATGAAGCAGAATTTAAAATGCCCATCTGGGGCCGGGGTGGAGCAGCTGCTCCACACGCAGAAGGCCCTGGTCCAGTTGCCAGTACAAGGGACAGGCAGGAACCTCAGCTGGTAGGCTTTCAAAACTCCCATCAGCACATCCCCTGCAACCCAAGTTGGCAGCTTTGCCATGAAGCCACTTACAATGTCCTTCATTCAGACACCTACTGAAGAGAAGAAGAAATATGTTCTAAACCCCTAGCACCACCGACTTTTTAAAGCTGCAAATCTCCATTCTGTTCAGAAAAGAAGGGTTTGAGGTGGAGAAAGCTTGTCACGGGACCAGGATTGCCGAGACCATCACCCTCCCGGTTCCCCAGGACAATAAAGCTGCAAGACTTCAGAGCGGAAGAAGTTGACAAGCATTGGCCATGGCCAGCACCAAGAAATTAGCAACTTTGAGAGGGCCCCTGCGGGCGCACATTTAGACTTGTTTATTTAGGACTAACACAGTTTGTGCATCTCAGTCCCACCTGTTTTGGCCTGGAAATGTTGCATTTTCCCTTTGGTGGCCTTTGTCCGAGGACCTTAGAGAATGACAGTGAGTGGTGACCACTCGGGTGGCACCAAGGCTGAACTCGGGGGCCGCTTTCTCATCCATATTGTACTTGGTGGCCAGTCAGGAGTCCTCAGATATTTTAGTGCTGGAACAGCCGTTTATGTGCACCTAATAAAATGCATCAGTTGGGAGAACAGGAGTCTGAGCAGAAACGGGAAGTTCAGAGTCCGAGTGTGCCCCAGTGAGCTCATCCTCCATCTTCCAGGGTGATGATTTTAGTCATTTTCCATGCATGATTTTATTCATAAGACAAAGGGAGGAAAAATTTGATTTTAAAAGCTTCTAAAACGTTTGACCCTGCAGTGCCTGAAAGCACTACACACTGTGCGTAGCCTTGACCTGCGGCCCTCTCTCTCTCTCTCTCTCTCTCTCTCTCTCTGGCGGCTTTTCTGTGGAATAGGATTTTTTTTCTTCTTCTTTTTCCTCTCTCATAATATCTGGGAGCTGAGGCTTTTTTTTTTTTTTTCAGTTTTCTGTGGCATTTTTAACAGACCGCATCATTTCAGAGTAACGTTCTCTTGAGGTGGGCAACTGAGATGTGTAATTATACGCTGTGGAAAATGACAGTGGTATGAGGGGTGCGGGAGGAGGTTATTGAATCACAAAAACATGTTTCCTATTCAGAAAAAAATGACAGTGTGCAGGATGTTCAATTTCCTTCTGCTCTGTCCCCACAGAGAATGCGGCATCTTCAAGCAGAGAAGTCATTGGTATTCACTGGAGTTCGCCTGGTTTCATTTTTATTGTTTCAGAGACTTATTACTCTTGCAGAGTGGTTCCCAGGTCTGCTGCCTTTTCTCAGTATATACGAGCTGGGTAGGTGCAGGCAACACTTTAATTACATTTTAAGTAGAATAAAGCATAAGTATATTTTATGAAAATCCTAACAGCAAGTGCACTGAGACCATTAACTTAAATCCCCAAAATACACAAAGTGTTTTTTCATAATAAAAAGTCCATCATTGATGCATTAAATTGTACCTGCATATTAAAAATCTGCCCTAAACACTAAATATTGCCTAAATGCGCACACTGTATTCAAAGTTCCCCCCATAAAATGTGTGCTGGGACCGTGGGCCAACGTCACCTGTCTCCCAAGCTTGTCCTTAAGTCGTTGCTTCTGGGACACAGCATCCTTTGTCGCCCAGTAATGATTTTGGCTTTGCGTCTGTGCCCCTCATTGGGTGGTGTTTTTCTTCTCAAATCAACTGTGCTTTGGCTAAATTTGGTTTTAGTGAACCTGCTCAAGACAGAAACCATGAGGACAGTGGCAGAGCAGGACCTGGAGGGTGCACTCAAACCTGGGCGTAACAGAAATGTAAGGAGCAGAGAGCAGCGCTTCCCCTGATCCACCCGAAGTGGCCAGTCTTTGCCTGTACATAAAACCCTGAGCTCCTCCAGGAGCGGAGCTTTTTCTGTCTCAGCCCTGGTGGAAGAATTCAAGGCCTTTCAAAAAGCTTGGTAGGAGCCATTCTTCTCTGGGTGGAATATAGATTACTAAGTAGTGAATACTTTCTTCCCAATAATATTACTTCACAGAATTCTAATCAAAGCATTTACTGATTCAATTTATGTGCGTATAAGGGAACATGCATAACTTTTGACCTCTTTAACATAGAAAAGAACATTTTGTTCTTGCCCAAAGGGAAATACACTGGAGAAAACCTTGCAAAATCTGCTTTGACTTTGTTTAATTTATTAAAAGATATTTCAAAGACAAAAGTTATTTAAAAGGACATCATAAAATTACTGAATAGCAGAATTACAGATAACCTCAGGGCTAGATTTTCTGCAGGCAGATTTCACTGATTGGTGGGTTTCTTAGTATGTTGATTACACGTTCTGCAAAAGGATAACCAAACAGCAGGAAGTAGATTGGCAGGGCGGGCTGAGCAGCCTCTTCCCCTCAGAGTGGGAAGTGAGAAGGGTGTCTACTGCACTCACACTCAGACCACTGCACCAGGCCTGGCCGGAGACCAGACGTGAAGCATATTCAACAGCGCTCATGACCCAGGTTCTGTTCTTGCACTGAGAATTTCCAACCCAGCAGCACAGCCCAACACTCCGCAGCTAAAAGAACCACACATCCTGGCACGGCTTCTCCAAGAGTCTGCTGGCTCTGGAACTATGAATAAAGTTTTGTTTTCTAACTACAAACTCAAATAATTGACTTTTGTTCTATGATAGGCATAAGAAGGTGTCTAAAGTCTAAATCTTGTTTCAGATATTTTGAAAGTTTATGCTAACAGAAAGCCATAGCATTGACATCTGGGTCTATCCTAGAATTTTGCTAATATCCATAACAGAAGAAATCAAAAGCCAGCATGTCGAGTCCAGAAGCCCTTGCCTCCCCTCTCCTGACCCCCATAGCCATGTCACTGATCATCCCAGCCCCAGGTTACAGCACATGGCCTCAGTGATGCAGACATAGTCAGGGGGAGATGGGCTTCTGAATGGGAAATGGAACCAGTGCAGAAAACCAACGTTACCATGTCTTGAGGAGTCAGGAGACCACAGCTGTCATCTACACGCAACTGAGCTTTCTCTGAGAACATCTCTTTGCTTTTTAAAATACATTGCATTTACACTGATTGACAAACTTCCTGGGTAGGAATGTGGGAGGCTCACAGCCAGGGCGCTGCCTTCGCTTTTTGCTGCTTCCCTGCAGCAAGCAAAATCCCTGCTTCACAAACAGGGTGAACAGGTGGATAGCTTTGACTCAATGTCTTTGATGCTCGCTTATAAACCTTCATTGAGAAACAAGGAATTGTGGTCTGGGTGTGGAAGGCAGCTGTTGGCTGACTGGATTTCAGGAGGCGCTGACTCTTCCCCTTAGAATTCCCTGCTGGGGTTAGGACAGTGAGGAAGGGACGGTGGATAGAAGTCACAGCCTGCCAAGCCTGTCTCCAGCCTGTGCCCCACTGCCATAGAGCAGGCAGGGCCTCCCTCTGTGCCCACCTGTGACCCTCAGAATAGGTTCCCAGGATGGGCTCAAGTCTACTATATCTGATGCACACCACACGCCACACTTGGAGATGGACAGTGTGTAACCTCATGCTCAAGAACATTCTGGAAGCAGTAGCGCCCACATGGAATGCAATTGTTGGTCCATGTCTGTTTCTGAGTCACTAGTAAAAATTGACAATGAAATGATAAGACCTGTGTGTAAAGGTAAGTCCTGGGGAAGTCCTGTGGTACCCCAATAACTACTGTGCTGTGAGCCGTGACCCCACAGGGGAGCCCCCAGCTCCCCCATCAGGAGTCAAAAGGAGTTCAGGTGACCTGAAGCGTTTTTCCCTTGAGCAGAGAGGCAGTGGATTTACTGGAAGACTCCAAAGTCGCCCTCAGAGTTGGTTACCTTCTTCTGTCTTCTACCAAAAAGAAAAGCAAATCTGAGAACTTTTGAGATGGGTGGAAAAGGCTGAGGGAGCTGAAATTGGTAATTAAATCATGACAAACTCGAAGTAGAATTACATTGTTGAAAGTCAAATAATAGTTATTACTCAACTGTAAAATAATTGTCATTCATAGAGTAACAAAGACCCTATTCAGAACAAGAGTACCTGACTTTTACATCCCTGAAACTATTTTTAAATGCATATTCTGGAGTGGAAGAGAAGGGAAAGTTTTGTGGCTTATTACATGTTACATAGTTATATATCTCCTGATTATATAATGGTCTACATAGAATTAACTAGTGATTTTGATTGCAAGTATAGGCTTAGCTACTCAATACTTTAAAAAAGGTTGGCATTTGTCCTGTGTCCCATAGCATGTCACCCTCAAATCAGCACTGGGCAGAATGGCTCGGCCTCCTGCCGGAACCCGCCTGCCCTGTGTTTTATCACAACAACAAATGTGACAGAAGAACTGTGATCAAGACGAAGGGGTGTTCCACGGAGAGGGGCAATTGAAAACTCAGCTCTAAGTGCCCCTCCACCCTATGTGTCATAAAGCAGTGTTGCCCCCCACTTTGGTAGCAGGATGTGCTGGGGACCACCCAAAGCAAGCCCAAGGGTGTGGCAGGGCTGGGCTGTGGCTGTCCATCCGCTGGGGGCTCAGCCAGGTGTCGCCGCATTGCACCTGGTAGGGATCAAAGGCACCGATGTTACTGAGCATGGCAGAGGGACCCCTGGCCACACTGCCACCCACCCGGTCAGACCCCACCAGCCCTCACCACGTGGATCCCTAGCCTTGGACTTCTGGCTTCCAAGGCCGTGAGCCAACAGACCGCTCTGCCTCGTGGTCAGCCCGAGCCAGGCACTTCATGGTTACAGCACCAAGTGGGTGGCACAGGCAGCTGCCCCTGTCCTGTGGCCCTCTACATGCAGAGGTGAAGCTCGTTCTGTGATCAAAGCCTGAACAAACGGTAGCCAAACAGCGCATTCATTCATTCATTCAGGGACTGATTCCTATGCTACCAGCAGGCTCTAAAGACATCATTTTGCTCATTTTTTCTTGGTATCATCCCTCTTCCTGTAGCCACTCCCACAAAGGAAGAATGATGCATGGACTAAAGTGGAAATAGAAGTCCAGAATTTTTTCACTTCTCCACTGATAGCAGAGGACATTTTTATTATAGTAATTTGTTTGGTTTTGTTTTCATTGTATATATGTGGTACAGGGTCTCAGTACGCAGCTCAGACTCACAGTTATCCTCCTGTTTTGAACCACCCCAGTGCTGGGATTACAGGCATGTGCTCCTGTGCCTAGACTCAGGTACTGGCTCAGCACACCCCGGGGACGGGACCATCAGAGCATGCAGAACCGGAATTACAGTAATTTGAATAGGAAAAATACATATCTAATAATGTAAAGATTGAGGTCCCTGTGCATCATAATGTAAAACCCATAAATAAGTGGACATCTCTTTGGTGGCGGGTATTTTAGGAGTTTAGCCTTGGAATCAAAAAGTCTAGCTTACTCATGTTCACCATTTTAACCAAAAATAACCATCCATGAGGTAGCAACTAAGGAAAAGATAATTTATCTCCATATGTCTTGCAAGAATATTGAAAAGTGATAAAGTAATAACAAAATGAGGAAAAGTGTTCATTTCTCTATACTAAATATTCGTGAGACGGGCTTGGCCATGGAACTTGCTACTGAATTGTAACCAGCTGTATACCAAGGGAAAACCAAGGAAAAGCTGTCTGTGGTACCTCCGGGGTGCCCTAGCCCAACACTCGCTTACGTGGCTCCTGTGACCCATTCCACCTTCCCAAAGGACCCCTTCTAGTAGGATCGCTCTGTGCACCCCACCAAATCGTAACGGTCCATGTCACTTCCTCTCCTTCCAGAGCTTCTTCGAAGGACAGTCCGCACCGTGGGACTCCGCTAAGAAAGACGAGAACAGAATGAAGAACAGATACGGGAACATCATTGCATGTAAGTGTCGCGGTGTCGCGGTGCCGGGGGTGGCTTCCTGTGGCCGGCGCCCACGGGGAGACACGCAGGTGCACTGACACTTCCTTCTGCTGGGAGAACCCGCGTGGTGCTCCCAGCAAGGACCTGAATCCTCCTGCTAGGCCTGGCGCGCTCTCGCGGGCCCAGATTCACTTTCGATTAAAGACTTGGGGAGCTTAGGTAGTGTTAAATGAGAGGGGGAACTCCGCGCCCAATGTTTCCCAACTACTGCCGGGAGCAAGCAGAGCTAGAGACACACAGCCTCATGCAAGGAGCGGAGTCCTCTGCAAAGCACTGGCTCATTAATCCTCTGGACACGGGGTCAGGTAGGTCAGTAATAGCCCCATTTTCAGGGCAGGAAAGTGAAACTCAAAAGTTAAATGATCATCCCCGCATCACAATACTCATTAGCAAAAGGCCTAGGATTACGTCTCAGGAATTCCCAGCGCCTATGAAACTGAATGTTCCCAATCCATAATGGCTGGACGGGCCTTCAGTTGAGCCCAGCCTCATTAATGTTCCATAACAACACCGAGACTCGGGCTGATGGATGAGCCCCCTCTCCCGGGGCCCAGCCGTCCGTCCCCGACGCAGAACTGCTCCGAGCCACACACAGCTGTGTGCAGGTATGGAGGCCCACAGCGGTCCCCTGGCGGAATTAATGCCGTTTCTAAGGATACATAAACGAAACAACAACGAGGCCTGGAGACCCACCGGCCGGCCCTTTGTGCCGTATGACTTGCAAGAGAGCAGACGTGGAAGGTCCGCCTGTTCCAGACAAGCAGCGCCGGGCCTTATAACAATAAGGTGGAGGCGCCGTCCAGGGCTGCCTGTCTGCGTCACCATTGCTGGGGTCCACAGTGCAGTCCATGGCGGTGAACATCCCGCAGTAGTGTGCCCTGCCCACCTCCTGTCTCCTCCAAGCGGGGCCCAGGGAATGTGCTTGCACCACCCGGTAGTCCATCCCTCCCTCCCTCCCGCAGCTGTTTATTGATCACTTCCGGTTTGCTGGACGTCACTGTGCAGAAATGAATGAATGCGCCTGTGCGCCGCTAATGCCTGGATGGCAGCTCAGGCCTGGAAATCCGGGACTCAGGAGGCAAGGTGGGAAGACTGCTGAGCCCCAGGCCGGCCTGGACTCATAGTGAGACCCTGTCTCAAATAAATAGATAAATAAAAATAACTAAATAAAAAGACTGAACAAAGAGCCTAATGTCACACCAATAAGAGTGAAAGACAATGTTTGGAGTGTGCCCCACCACATGCTTACCCAGGGGCCAGGGGTAGCTCATGGATTTGCTGAGAGCACGACCCATTGTCAAATAGGACTGAAGTGCCGCATCAAAGCAGCACTGATTGTTGTTACCTGGAAAAAATAATTACACCTTTCCTTTGTCCTTCCTACTCATCTTAAGCTTAGTAAGTCAATAAATCATTTAAAACTAAAAAACAAAGAAAAGAAAGAAATCAGCCCTGAAGCCTCCAGCTCCAAAGGAGTTGCGCCAGGTGGTTCCCGGCAGCACCCAGCCCTGACTCGCTAGCAGCTGCCGACTGCGAGCCGCCCCTCCAGCCTGGCCTCAGCCGTTGGCCTCCCCGAGCCTGACCCTGGTTCCCAGGGCTGCAGTCTGCAGCCACCAGCTGCCTCCAGCACTGCCTGGCCTGCCGCTCCGTCAGGGTCTCGGCACTGGGCCGTGCTGGTTTCGTCCGCTCTAGGAGCACCATCACAAACACTTCTCTGGCCCCTTCCTGGCCCTGCTGCAGCACCCAGAAGCCTCTCCCTGTGCATCTGTGCTAGCTTTACCGTCCATCCCTGACGCATCCTCGGAGTTCTCTGTTTTTGAAAGAAATCCCCCTAGAAGTGTTATTCATAATTGGTCATTTGTGTAAATATACATCGTACATATCATGTTTGTACAACTCCCTGTACGGCCTTGTGCTGGCATATACGAGGATGACAATCACGCCACCTGCCAGACAATCCTTGACGCTTCTCAGTAGAGTGCCCAGATCCTCAGAACTGGCATTCCACTCCCACTAACTTGGGTAAGTTTGACACCAGGAGTGGGGTGCAAACACGCCACTTCCGCTGGCTGTAGTCTCCGGGTTCCCATGGTGGCAGAGCTGGGGAGAGGGTGTTCCGGGGCAGCATGAGTTCCCTGGTTGGTGCTGATGACCCACTGCAGGCTTAGTGCCAGTCTGAGCATCACCTTTGGCCCCACTTCATTTAGACAGCCTCTCTGTCTTCATAGCCGCAAAATAAATCCTAGCTGTTACCCTAGATGTGCCAGGGTTTGAAGAGTCAGAATAAGAATGCCCGGCTAAGCCTGTCTCCGGGACGCATCTGCAGATGCTCTGTGAGTGCTGCTTCAGAGCCGCGGAGGACAGCCCTGCTGTCCGTCCACCCCAGAGAGGGCGTGGACTGCAGAAAGGTCCCTTTCACTTGCTGTGAAGTTCCCCTCACAGAGCTAAGGCCTTGGGGGCCTCACGGCTCTTTAGGATGAGGAACTCGGGATTCTGACCCAGACCTGAGATATTCTTGCTGGTGCATTACAGCGAACATAAAAAGGGTTCCTAATAATCAAAGTCATTGTTTTGCAGCAGCATTTGCATATAAAAGAGTGTTAATCATGCTTAAAAAACCATTTATTGGCTTTTGCTCTTTGTTTTTTTGTTTTATTTTGTTTTGTTTTTGCCAGACATGGGTTTGAACTAACAACCTTGCATTTGCCAGGCAGGCACTTGTGCCACGGAGCTATCTTCCCAGCCCTGGCTTTTGCTCTTAAGTTAAACTTCTTTCTTATTTACGCTATAAATTTTCTGAGCTAGCCCTTTTCGAACAGAACCAAATGTTCTCTCTACCAGTCCCCCACCAAACATGGACCCCGCCTCCGAGTATCTCAGCAGCCCCTACTCATAATTAACTCCACGCAGAAGGCACGCACCACATCTCCAGCTAACAAGGCGGCCCGCCGTGGCTGCTCCTCATTCTGGGGGCTGGCAGCAGAAGAGAAGAGCCAGAAGTCGAGGAACCTCCAGGCAGGCTTCCTGCATCCTCTCTTCTGTCACTCATCGGCCAAATACACATCGATCTGCCATGTGCCAGGCACCATGCCAGACTCACGTCAGTTTTTCCACAAATGTTTACGGAGTGCCTCTGACACCAGACACATGGCTGTGCAGGAAAGAGGAGGGAATAAAACCCATGAAACACTTCGCATGTAGGCAGAAAACTTTGCAGGGCTTGGCTTGTCAGTGCCTCTCTGCGGAGGAGACGGAATCTGTGTGTTGAAAGGACACGCGTGCACCTGAGAAACTACAGCACTGGAAGACGCCTTGGGCTCAAGTTGCAGAGCTTGGATTGTGGCCCAGAAAGGCCTCCAGTGAGGACACTGTGCAGGCAGGACTTCCAGCAGGAGGAAGTGGCCCTTAGCAGGGAGCTGTGTCTGCCCTCCTGTGGGCGGACAGCAGGAGCAGAGAGGGAGAGGGCAGAGAGTGATGGCAGATGTGGGGAGCCTGGGTGTATGCCCTCATGAACTGCCAGCCCCAGCATGGCAGAGGGAGACGCTGGCAGCCAGGATGAGTCAACCGATTATGCCTGACATGCAAGGCAGCCCGTTGGAATAAAGGGCACTGAGAAGGGGTGCAGTGCAGTGGAGTGGCGGTGTGCAGGCTACATGGTCGGAGGGCCAGGAAATCCTGAAAGGAGCTCCGGCAGAGAGGTGCTGCTTCCCACGGTGAGGTGGGGGAGATGAGCAGAAGGAGGGCCCCTGGGAAGTGGGTGTCAGGAAGGAGAATCCAGACCTTCCTGAGCAAGTCACAAGAAGGACCTGAGACTCTACAATGGAGTAGAAGTGGATCAGAAAAGAGCACTGGTCAAGAGGGGCTCAGAAGCCCAAATGAGAAAAGCAGTGCTGCAGGCTAAAGAGAAGATGTGAATTCAGAGTGCTGACCCAGCGAAAGGTGGCTGGGATGTGGAGGAAGGCAGAGGACAGGCTCCTCGGGAGTGAGTCGTGTTCCCAGTCTGTGGGACAGTGGACGAAGTCTTGGTGTCACCCTTCTCACTGCTGAGAGAAAGTGCATGATGCCGAAGTTAAAGGAGGAAAGGCTTATTGAGCTCACGGTTTGCAGATGTTCCGGTCCATAATTGGCTGGCTCCAAGGTGGGGTGGCACAGCAGAGAACAGCTCGTGGTGGGGGAGGACAGCACAAGCAAGCAAGGTGGGGGAGAGACGAGCCTCTTTCTGCCCCCTATCTTGTACACAGGCTGCCCGCCCTAAAGCAGATGTAGCTCTCACACCCTTAGTCCTAGCCAGAAGTATGCGGGGTACCCGGTGGGCTGACTTACTAATCATATACCTTAATCCAGCATCACACACTCTGTAGGAGACTTTGGAGGGACATCGGGGCACAAGCCATACAGGCGGATGGGCACATGGATAAGTGGCTGGAAGAGGCAGGAAGATGCCCGTGTGCTCCAGTGGGCAGATTTGAAGAGGAGCTCAGGGTTAGGCTCCTCCTCGGCAGAGCTCCTGAGTGTCTGAAAGCATTCAGATGCACTTCTCCAGTCAAGCGTGTAGACCGAGAGGGCAGCTGCTCCTGGACGTAGGTCAGTGACTAGGGCCGGGAGGACAGCAGTTAACACTGTTGGCAGGAGGAGGTTGTCCTGGAGCAGGGAGGGTGTGGAGAGCCCACCTCCAGCCCAGGGAACCATGACTGTGAGCAGCAGGGAGACCAAACCCTTAAGCCAGAACAAGGGACAGTCGTGTCGGGAGAAGAGGGATGGTCATGGTGTCCCATGGGTAGACCTAGTGCAGTCAAGACCAACATGGTAGTGAGGACCCCAGCAGGAGTCGGCTGGGCTGGGCTGGGCAGTGAGAGAAGGCCCCTTGGGAGTCTGGGTTTTATCCCAGTGGGTGCCCGCCATGCTTTTCCCCCACGCATCCTAACCACCAGATACCCAAGAGCACATGGATGCTTTTGCCCTACTCCGTCCCTTCAGACTCTTCAAGCAGTATCCGACCTGTGGGCTGTGCCAAAGGCCTCCCTTTAAGAGAGTTTTTGACGTTCTCTCTGCTGATTGAGGAGCTGCAACTATGCAGCCTTTTTCCTCTCTCTTTTGAGCAGAGTCTGCAGGTGTCTTAACCTGGCTTCACTGTAAAAGCGAGGGCCGTGGGAGAGGAGGGGACATTTGTGAATTAGCTGAGAATCAACCGGCAGGGAAGCTCTTGGCATTAAATTGAGGTGGACATGAGAAGGGAGAATCAGGCTGCCAGGAGAGGCTTAGAAGACTGGAAAATCAGCAAAACAAGAGCCAGGGATCCCCACCAGGAATGTTCAGAGTAGAGCCAAGGTCTCTAAGGAAGCAACCAGGTGAAGAAACAGCCAGGCACACAGGGAGCCAATGCAAGAGCAGATCTGCCCCAGAGCCACCCCCAGGAGGCTGCCCGCCTGCATGGCCCAGATGTACCCAGGAGGACAAGCAGGACAGAAGCCATGGACTGGGACCCATGCCCTCCTAAAGGTCATGCTCACATCAGCTTCTCCACAGCGAGGGCCTTGGACCAAAGGCAGCAGCACTCTCAACGACAGGGCGCCACAGAAGAAGCTGCAAAGCTTTCTTTGCAGAAATTGGTGGTAATTAAAATTAATTTTGAATCTTCTCTCAGAGGCCAAAGGCTGCCTGGATCATGGTGATTCCCATGTACCTTAAATATGTCACCAGTACCAAGCAGAGAGAGAGAATCAGTTGGGGGTGAAACATTATCCATTCATACTGCTGAAGAACAGCTAATCACACACTAGTTAAGATTCTAGAGCTGTTACCAATATCATTATGTTTAATATGAAAGTGTGAAAATGTAATGTTACTTAATGAAAAGGCCATAAGTACTATGTGTAAGGGACCGAGGGCATAGAGACCTGTTTTATTATTATTTTTTCCTAATTGCCCACCAGTTTCCTGAAGTTTTTTTTTCCACTGATACCTAGCAGTTGTGCATATGCTGAGAGGTACAGTGTGACAATTTGACATTTGTCTCCATGTATAATGATCAGATCGGGAAAACTAGTATTTCCCTTTCCTTGGGCCTTTACCATTTCTTTCCGTTAGAAAATTTCAGTCTCCTTTCACCCTGCTGTGTTAGAGACATCAAAGTTAGCTGTGTCCCCCTTGGTACCTGCCACCCAGTGTCCTTTCTCCCTTCCAGCTCTGCTTTCATCTTACATGCCTCACCATGGAGCATCCATACATGCATAATACACACTACATACCTGCATGCATGCATACATACATGCAGAAAAACCTCAACGCATTTTCAGCAGCGGTGGCATGTGGTGTCTCCTCCCAAAGGACCAGTGCTTCCCTATTCCATCTAGTAGTGGTTTGCAAAAGCTCTGAGAGAAATAGCAAGGAGTCTTTTATGCAGATCGAGTTTTTCAATGAGGCAGAGATCATTGCATTTGGGAAGGGAGGAACACTGAGTTGTGATTGCGACATAAACACCGCTTGGGTTTTGATCATATCCTAGTCATGCATGGCACATAAGCTTCTTTTTTCTTTAATTATAAAGGCAACTCATATGTATTAAAGAAAATTTATACAGTAAAGAAAAGGAGGGAAATTGCCCAGAATCTCATTCTCTAAATTCAAATCCTGCTGAGCTAAGCATGGTGGTGCATGCCTGTAAGCTCAGCACTTGGGAGGCTGAGGCAGGAGGATCACTTCAAGTTCAAGGCCAGCCTGAGACACATAGTTAGACCTTACCTCAGAAAAGAAAGAAGTGAGGAAGAGAGGAAGGAGGAAAGAAAAAAATTTAAACTCTGCTAGCATTTGTCTTTGATTTATCTTTTTTTTCTATGCCTGAAGTTAATTTTTTTTTATTTTGATGGCTTTATTTTTTAAATGAAAAGTACGCTTGGGAGTTTTTCTGATATAAAAATGGTGCGAACCACATAGATGGTTTAAATAGTACATCAAATCATAAAGATGAAAACAAAAGTCACTCTTCACTCTCCCCCTAGCAGAAACACCATCCTTGCGCTGTGGCACGGGTGCAGTTCTCCAAAGCAGCCATCCCTCCCTCCAGGGAAGGCTCCAGGACCCCAGATACCAAAATCACAGGTGCCCTCATCCCTGGTAAGAAGTGGCAGTGGATTAGCTGAGAAGCTGCCCTCTTCCCGCAGGTACTTTAGCTCATCTCCAACTCCTTACACCTCTTGCAAAGCAGATGCTGTGAGTTATTGCTACACTGACTTGTTTAGGGAACAATGACAGGTAGAAATCGTTCCCATATATTTCCAGTTGCGGTTGGCTGACTCTGGCTGTGGAGCCCACGCATGGGCGGGCTGACTGTCCATGGACACACTGGATCCGTCGTGTGAAGGACTCTTGTTGGTGTGCAGTGTGACCAACTCTTCATTACTCTGCCAGGTGTCACAGCAGCCTTGCTGGGTGGCCTTGCTGGGTGGACTTGCTGGAGCCACAATATCCTGGTCATACCAGGGCCCTGCTCATAGGACTGCCATACCACCGAGTGGCTTAGCCTAGGTGGTGAAAGAAAAGGGCAAAGGCAAGCCTTAGGAAAGCATCTTCTAGCATGGCTCCACGAGACAGAAAATGTGCAGGCGCACCAATGAAGCAGGCTAGGTGAAAACAGCCCGGAGTGAAGTCCCCGGCGGGGAGGAGGCACAAGGCGCCCTCTCCTCTGGCTGTGTACCCGACAGCTCAAGGCCATGCTCGCATTAGCGCCCTGCATCCTCACACAAGGTAGAAGGTGTGGGCTCTGCTCCTAGTCCCCTTTGCAGTCAGGGACACTGTGGCACTGATTAATAACCATCTCAGTCACGTGACCAGGACAGCACAGAGCTGAGATCCTCCAGGGCCAGTGGCTCCGAGCTCGGTGCTACGCATCATCAAACACAGCAAAGAAAGGCTCTGAGTAGAGGCAGGGGAGGCCAAGCACAGCAGGAGCGCCCCAATCTTTGGTCTGCTTCCAGACTTTTTCCTGTTCCCCTTCTCTTCCCCCAAAGACTGCCTGGTCAAGCGCTCTGCTCCACCATCTCTGTGCTTCCCCAAGCTGGCACCTTGGCTATTTGTGTTTTCAGGATCCTGCTGTTGAACTCTCACGGGGACGGCTTTCGTTCACAGGAGAGGGTGAACTTTGTGATGGGAACTACCTGCGCTGTGTTCACTTGATCTTCCCGGCAGTCCTAGGAAAGCAGCACAGCTCCCCTTCACAGGGGAGAAACTCTGCAAGAGTTGCGTGAGTTCCCCGTGCATGGGAGTGGAAGAGCCGGCATCCAGTCAGGGTCTCCGAGACGCCAGAGCTCCTGATATTTCCAGTTGCTACAAAATAAGAACCTGAGATGGCTTTGAGATACCCAAGACAAAAATGCCCATGCTGGGAGCAAAGTCCAGGTGGGAATAAATAACCCTAAAGCTCGGGTCTTCTCAGCTCACTGAGCTGTATACCCCAAAATCCCAGGTCCTCAGCAGCCATGAGACCCCATGGTCTTCCTGGTCAGTAATTGACTCTCGTTCACCGCAAATCCCGCTGGACTTCCCAGAAGCTACAACTGCGCCAAAGAGTTTCCCAGACTTCCGTCTTCTGACCCAAAGGTCACATTTCTGTCCCCAAGAAACACTCCGCCCAGCAGGTGGCTTCCCAGCCAGCTGCAGCACAGGGCAGGGGGGCTGGGGGACATCTTGGGGTCCCTCACCTGAGTGACTATTTGCCACATGATGGAAGTGTCCTTCAGGCATTTCACATGGAAATTTGGCACAATTTAGCCTCAAGAGAAACCCCGAGAGTGGTTGATATGTGCTCATCTTCTTCACTGGCCTCTGACTTGAGGGGAATGAGACTGCAAGAAGAAATGATGGTGAGTCCATCCCAGTGCGCCGGCCCTGCAGCCAGTGCTGTTTCCTCTGCAGCACTGAGGACAGAACCCAGGGCCCCACCCGTGCTAGGCAAGCACTGAGCTACACCCTGGTCCCATACACTTGACGTCCAAGAAGACACCCGGAACCCGCAGGCTCTGTGGCTGGCACGACCATTTTTCTTCTTCTGCATTTTGCTCCTTTCCCTGCCTCTGTGTGCTGGCACTGCCCTCTGGGATGCTACAGTCCTGTCCGGGAAGGACGATTCCCCCATCAGCCTGCACCAAGGCAGAGGGAGAAACTGAGTAGGCGCTGGCGCGTGACACCAGGAGCTGCCCTTGGAGACACCGGTCGGCAATCCAGGACAGCGTCCCTGACCTCTGCCCTAGGCAGCGGACCCCTCCTGGACACTGGCCCGGCCTCCCTCGCTGCAGGCTCTGGCCAGGGATCCCACCGCTGTCTGTGCTGAGCACCCAAGCACTGCGTTTTCTTGTCTCTGCTCCACAGTCTGCTGCATGGCCGCAGTATGCACAGCGCTTCCACTATGTGCCTAGAGTGACTGAATAGGCCTTTCAGGGGTCGCCCGTAGGTGCCACATGCAGGCTAAGCACTAGCACCGTGCCATCCCCTGGAGGAGCTGGAACCTACATGAAGGTGGACTTGGGCAGCCCCAGGGACTGGGCACCAGACATCAGGGGCACCTGTGCCCAGCGGGAGCCCGCCCTCGCTGCTCACACTCACTCCCCATGCACAGGAGGGTGTTTCGTAGGCTTTGTGCTCCTGGTTCCCACATGGCGCCTGCTAAGCTCGGGAGAAGGCTGCAGCCTGCTGGCCTCCCGAGGCCCACAGGGAGGCACTGTCCCCATTGCCTTCAGTTCCCTGGGAAAAGGGCAGAGCCCATCTTGGGAGGGTCTGCCTGGCAGAGCAGCCCTGCGGGTCCACCACACCCTTCCCTCCTCGTTCACAGACAAGGAAACTGAGGCACTGAGAGGTAAAGTAACTGGCTGAGATCACAGGAATGGGTGGGGATTCTGCGCCACCCACCTGCCCTAGAGCTTGCACATGGAGTCACATGCCATGTCCTCCTGAGTGGAGCAAGAATGACACAGCTTCCCCCAGGGTCTTCCTCTGGGTTCTCTGGCCTGGTTTTTAACTAGGGTCCTTAGGAAGTTATTGAGGCCTTACTTGCTGAGAGGCTCTGACTTGAAATAATCTGTCTGCCATGTGAAGAGCAGCAGAGCTAGAAATTGACACTGATTTCCTTCTCCCTCTGCTATTGACAACAAACAAAACGTCCAACAGGAGGGTGAGCATCCAGAACTGAGAGGAAACAGTGGCTTCCCCCTGTCAGCCTATCTGGCCACGGGGAAGGTCTGCTCAGGGACAAAAGGCCCATCGTCGCAGCTTTACACCTGCAGACTTCCTACCGACTAACCCGAATGGAATGCTGGGTACCGTTAGCCTTAGGAAGGAACTCTGGCAGTTCACCAACAGGCCCGCCTTATCGCAGCACCACATGGCCTGGTCAGGCCAACTCTCCTCGGAAACCAAAAGAGCACTGCTTTCACCAGAGCTGGCTCTAATCTCTTCTAAATGTTCTAATCTCTTCTAAAGCCTGTGGATGTGTTTAAAAAGGGTTCCACTACTGAAAACATGAATTTAAGGTTTTGCTTTTGTTTTTGTCTTTGGGTGTTAGGAATGGAACAGAGGGCCTTAGGCATGCTGAGCAAGTATTCTATCGTGGACACCTAACGCCAAAAGTAATTTTCAAAAGGATGTAATCTTTCAAAACACGAAAGGTTCACTTTTAATATGTTTGAAACATTTGAGATGGGGGACACGCGCTATGCTCCAGGCCCTAATCTAGTGATGACGAGAGGGAACCTGTGCCTCTGTCAACCTTTTAGCACTTTTCCCCTATAAAACGTGTTTCTGTAGAAGTCACCGGGCTGTCTCCATGGTGTTAGTGAGGAAAATTGTCCACGCAGGAAGGAAGCGTAGCTCTTAGCATGGGGATGGCCTCGTGCAGAGTGTGCTTTGGGTCAGACACTGTGCGCATCTTCACGTCATTGCTGAGGTCAGACACCCTTCCTGTCCCACTCCCCGTCTCCTCCTCCAGAGCAGAGGCTAAGGCTCCACTAACCAGCTTGGGGCACAAACCAATGGGTAGCAGCACTGCTGTCACCTGCAGGTGTCTTTAGGCATAGAGAGGGGACAGAACTCCTGGACACTGCCATGAGGACCGTGTGGACCACGTCCACATGCTGTAGGCATTATGAGGTGGTTGTCATAGGCAATGTCCACTACTTCAAGGGTGTATGTGCCCCAGGGAGGTTGTTCAACCTCAGTCTAAAAATAATTCTGTTGTGAGTCACTGGAGTACATGCAAAAACCTCCAGCCTCTTCCTGTGCTGTGTATGTGTCAATAATGAATTAGCAGGTTAATGAAATTTACTATGAAAGCTAAAGAATCTAAGTCCTTCCATGTTTCAATACCAAAGTGGGAAGCTTAGAAATCATCTAATGCTTAATTCTTTATCTTTGTGTTAGTGGGCTTTCTGTTACCGTCACAAAGCACTTGAGAGAAATAAAGCTAAAAAGAAGGCAAGCCTATTTTGTCTCACACAGCTTGAACCATTCTAACCCATATTCACTAGACCTTCTTGCCTTGGGCCTGTGGCAGGGCTGCACATTCTGGCAGAAGCACGTGATGGGGAAATCTGCTCACCTCAGGGCAACCAGGAAGCAAGGACAAGGAGCCCGAGTCCCAAATCCTCTTCAAGACCACACCTTCCGTGATGTCATTTCCTTCTCCTAGGCCCCCACCTCCCCTACTGCCCTAGGCAGGGACCAGGTCTTCAGTGCCCAGCCCTTGGGGGCACTGAGGACCCCACTGCAAGTGACAATGAGAACAGTGCCCGTGCAATGGCCTCTGAGCGGTGTGCACAGCAGCCTAACGGCGGCCTTCCTCAGCAGCGGTTTTCTTTCTCCTTCACAGATGATCACTCCCGAGTGAGGCTGCAGACAATCGAAGGAGACACCAACTCAGACTACATCAATGGGAACTACATCGATGTAAGTGCTTTGAAACTGCCGGTAGACCCAGTCGCTCTGATGCACACCACCAGATTGGATCTCGGCCATAAGATCAGTGGGCAGGTGTCAGGCCCGGCCTGAGAACAATCATGCGGGTACTGCCCAGAGTATCTGTGGATAAATTCCTGTGTATCACCTTATACTGCTTTGCCATCTCATGCTTCTACAGACTAAGAAAATGTTATCTCCTTTTTTTTTGTCAACAGCTTGTAATTATTTGGCACGCTTAAAAAATCTGTTTGCATATTAATAGGACAAAACTCTCTAATTCCTGATGCAGGGATTTGCCATCTCCTGTCATCAGTGCACTTTTAAGTTGCCTTCAAAGTCATCTGCAGCTGTTCGCCAGGACTTCCAGAGCAAGCGAGGCGTGTCATTAAATATGTAGGCTGTTTAATTATTGAAGGTGGCCTCTTTGTTCATTCTGCATCATGTTAACTTAATGTCTTACATTAGGATAAATTCTTCAGGAGACAGCATGTTTTCAGTTGAAAGAATGAATGAAATCAAAAGTAGCCCAAAAAATCAAGGGAAAGTTGTGGCTCCCTGCAAGGCCTGCGTCTACGTGAAATGGATTTCAGCTCCCTGTGGTTCCCGAAACACGTGGTTGCTTAATCCTCCAGCACTGCCAGGGGTAGCTTTTACGAGCACACAAGTGAAGCATCCCTAATCCCCAAGGCCAAGTGCTCCAGGACCTGAAGGTTCTTGAGAACCTTCATGATGACGCAGGTGAAAATTTCCATATCTCACCTCCTGTGACAGGTCACCGTCAAAACCCAGGGGAACACATACAGTTTCTTCAGTGTCCCCAAGGGGAAAAGACCCCTCCATACCATGTCACTTCTACCATGATACATGAACTTTATGTCGTACACAAAATTAAATTATTTCCAGGCTATGTGTAGAGAATGTATAGGAAGCAAAAATGAATGTTGTGTTTAGACATGAGTCCCGCCACCAAGGTACCTTGGTACATCTGCGCATGTGTTCCAAAATCTAGGGTGGAAAGTCCTGGTCTCGAGCATCTCTGGCAGGGGTGTGCAACATGGGTAAGGCTTGTTCTATTTCCTTGGTTGACTAGGACTCAGATGCTAAAGAAAGATAAACTCAAAGCTTTTATAGGTAAATGGATGAACTAGAGACCATGCTTACAGGTGAAATAGATCAGACACAGGTGTATAAACATCATATTGTCTCGCTGGTGTAAGAAACTGAACAGGTAAATAAGATGCAATAGACACCTTACAGTAACTTATAGTAAATAAGCCCAACAGGTATTATAAAAGAAAGAAACTGCTCAAATGGAAAGAACAACTTGGATAGGGAAAAGGAGAAAAGAAGGATGAGGTAAAAAAAAAAAAAAAA